>LUCH01005013.1:12094-29202 GCA_013368495.1 Paragonimus heterotremus
GTTTCAAATTATCTTTATTGTCCATCTCACACCTTCCCAAGTATGAGTTCTCATTTATGAATCGGAATTCCAGTCCACAACGTAGCGGCTGTTTCTAATTATACAGCATGTACACATCTGCCTTGGTTTTTGTCTGCCATTTATCGTCCGTTGGTCTGATTTCATTTAGCGATGGTTCATCCGGTCGCTCGTGTCGACCGCAATCCAGTGGCTGTGGGCTTTGGACATATCTCACCATCATGTCGAACTGTTCCACCAAATGTTGGAGTAATCGCGCCTCCGATTTGATCACCCATCACAATATCACTAGCAATCACAACGATATATGAATGCTTAGTTTGTCTTCAAAAATCAAAGAGACGTTCTTAATAGTATCTAAGCTGTTTGTCTATTGAAACATGCAGATATGATAAACAACATATTTCTGGTCTTTTCGGCAAACTTTGACTGAATTGCTCAGTCTGACGGCATATGGACGACCGTTCAGTTGAGTGTTAAAAGTGACAATCTTTGCTGGTTGTCTTGAAGGGAGGGTAATTAGCAGCAGAGGAGTAAGATAAAAACGAAGGGCAACGACAACTTCTGATACTTCTGGTCCATTATGCCGCGGAAAGGGCGACATTTACGGGTGAACAACGAAGAGATCGTAAAGCGGATGTTTGGTAGTGATTACTAAGCGTGTTTCTTTGCTCACTCTTCAGGTTTGTATAACCTTAGATGGTTAGGCCAAATAGAGAGTGCTTGCCAGGGGTCTGCGACGCACAATTTTAACCATCAAACGAGAAACAAGATGGTTCGCTTCATTCGTCATAATGTAACAGTGTTCGTGGTTGTTGTTTATTTATTCAAATCCCACTTTCTACGACGGTCTTCAAACTAGTTGTTTCATTATTTTTGTTTCCAGCTATGATTCTGCCTTCTCTTCATCGGCCACATCATCTGGCACTGACGCAACAACCGCAGAGTTGCAAACTTTCGTACAAACGATGCAACAGCGAGCTAGTTTTCAGAGCCGTGTAAACCACTTGACTTCGCTATGCTGGGAAAAGTGTGTTTCAGGATATCCTCCAGGAAAACTGGATGGGAAGAAAAGCACCTGTCTGGAAAATTGCGCTGAGCGTTATTTGGATGTTTCAATATTGTTGCGCACCCGCTTTCAAGCTATGCTGTCCAAACTGCAACAGTAATCAGATGACTTGTATCGTTTATTAGATAACTTGCTGAGTTCTTACTAGTTTTGTCCCAATTTGTTTGCCATTGGCAAATATCACATTGGTTACCTCCGAAAAATGTACAGTACAAATTGTGACCATTATCACGTACACTTAATTTTTATTTGGACTTTTGCTACCTAATATTTTGTAGTAAATTCAAGATATGAGAAATTCCTACACATGAACGATTGTTCACGATCTCACACCATACTTCGGACCTTCGACAGAACAAATGCGCTAAATCGACAGACACAAGTCAGTTGTAATAGTTGTAACAGATGTAATAGGCTTGAATACTCACGCACTACATGGTTGTCAATCTGCCTTTTACAGTCGATTTTGAGTTTTAAAAATCCCTATGAATCGGACAAAAAGCGTATCCGAATTAACAAAGAGAACAATAGGTATAGGAATATTCCAGTTGCTTTACTGGAGGACCCGTCGTCTATCGCTTTCCACGGATGGCGTGACCAAGATACGTCAGCAACCGCACGCGGATAAGTACTGTCAAACATGGATTCTCGATTAGCGTGCACTTTCGTCGCAAAAACGTGAATCTTCAGAGGAAGAGGACACTCATAATCCAAAGATCCTCCGTATGCAAGTAGCATGAGAATAATTACTACTTGCCTTTTTAACCTTTGAAAATTATGAGGAGAGGAGAAAACTCAGGATAGAGAAGAGTGAGGAAGGAAAATATTCTGTATGACAGTGTGACAGCACCACTTGATATCAATGGCTTAACGTAAATTGACGTTAAGAGAAATGGGAAGGAGAGAACATCTAGCAAGTTCAGAAGTGCATTTCTCATGATGATAACGGTAAAAGAGAGAACACCTCTGCGATGAGATGAAGATGGAAAGATGTGGACGCATTGTTAACGAAATGCGCGGCTACGTCCAAAATAGATGTTTGGGGTTCCCCATCTCGGATATGTGAGAAATTGAAATTTGCAAATCCAAAGTAACATGAAGTAAAACTACTAGCTGCGTGCTTTAGAAAGGAAGCCATTTCTCAACGATGCACGCGTAGCCAACAGTTTGTTGTGGGCAGACCAAAATAGGCTGAGGGGAAACGACAGTTCTAGAGAGGTTTTCCCCATGGAATACGGAACAAAATCGAGACCAGAAGTAATCGGAGTGGCAGTCTGGATATAGAGACGACCATGGAAAAGCTACAGACATTCGAGACTCTTTAAAAATGATTTTCTCCGAGCGGTCGGTTTAGAATCAAATCCGTACATAGGTAATGTAACTTGGTGTGCGGCCTACGAGCACGTAAACAGACAACGGAATAACGGTTAGTGAAACGGTAGATAACGGACGGACTACGAAATATGCAAGATTAATACGAATCTTCCCGGCCAACTGAACCACCCAATGCTAACGTATGAACACAGAGAGAAGACAGGCTTCCGGACAGAGCCACTTTATGTCACTCAATCCGAAGACAACACGGTCACAAACTAGACCACATTTAAAGGGTTCTTGGCCAATCAAGAACATGGTCAGAAAGCGGACCAGACAAAGATTCACACAGTGCAGTGATGTTCCAATTAAAGGACGTGCGTATGGGCCGGGCCCCAGAATTTGGCACAAAGGTTGAGAACGCACGTGATGGGGGACGGGGCACATAACCGTGCCGACTATGAAGGTCACTACAATCAGTAATGAGTTAGGCCACTGCGATGGCAAATAAAACGGTATTTTCGGGGAATTGGGTTCTTCCCCGACAGATAATTTCGCTAACCACTCGTGTCAGACTCAAGAGATAAACTGAATTCCCTAGGGGAAGTTTATGGCAGATGATCGAACGTAGGTCGTTGACGCATAAGGTCATCTTGGTGGCCGCCAAATACTGCGTTGTTCTCCATGTGATGTAATACACACTTGGCGACAAGGGATTCCATAGCTTTGGATTGAATTGGTAAGAGATGTGGGGCGGTAGTTATTCGGGTGTGGTGAATTATTCTGACAGGAAATAGGAAAACGTGGGCTAATTTACATGACGATGGGTATACTGCTGAAGCAGATGATGGACGAAACAAACACGCTGTGGTGGGCGCTAGGTTAAGAACACACTTTCGGGAACAGAATTGGAGGAGCGACGTTTGGACTTGATGTTCATTAGTTATAGGGCTTGAACATTGCGGGAGGTGAAGTTCGGCGGAGGAAATGGAATAGTTGATCTGGGATAGGTGGAAATGTGATGAGAGTTGAAGCCAAATGAACAACTAAATACTGCAGCCCTGTCGTTTGGACGAAAAAGTTTATTGGTGTCATTTTTCAAAATAGGATGAAGGGGTCGTTGAAACAGTCTCGACTAAGCTCGAGAACTTTTTACTACCCGAGGAGTTGTCTGCCACTTCAAATGCTTTCCGGCTGATGAGGCGTTCCTTGAGTTGAGCGGTAGTGGTCGAGTTGCAACAAAGTCTAAACGGCCGAAGGAAGTGGGTTAGAAGCGCTAATGTCTATGCAAACGGCACTTACCTGCAGAAATGAACGAATAAGATGTCTTATCAAGTTTGCGAAAGTAGAGGAAGAAATGAGTGCATCCAATCACGGAAGATTGGTGATCATAAGGACAATGTTGAGTGGGCGCAGTTATTGAGAATGCAGTCTGAGGAAGTGCTGGTTAGGGTGTACGCCGACGAACTAGTGAGAACTGAATCAAGGACTTGTTAGTTGTCAGTGTCTTAGTCGGGAATGTTCGTGGAGGATGTTACAAGCTTAAAGGAAACCTTGATAGAAAAGTGTGTTGCATCTCGGTCTACTTGGCCAATTCGGAAGAAGCCGGAAGTCATTTGGAATTATGAGTGTTGAAATCACCAGTTGTACAGATTTCTGCGTCCAAGTCCGTGCGAAATATTCGTTACACAGAAACAATAATAAATTTATGCAGTGCGACAGATTCAAGGTAACTATGTTTCTGGCTGTTGTAAGGACCTTCACAGTTTGTAAATCAGGGAGACGAGAATCCATGAACGGTTTGCAGAAAAAAAGTGTGTATGCACATGTTCCATCCAAGAAACGGATTCAATGAAATAGGGAATAGCCGGGACACTGAAGACGATTTGGGCCATTGACACCGGCTATTTGGACCCCGGCCAAAATAAGGACACCAGGTTTAGATGAATATAAATAATGGTGAACCAAATTACCATTAAAAACGATATTACGAAAGAAACGTTATTTTCTTTAGGTTTCGCGAATGAGGATGAAATATGGCACCACTGGCAGGCGGTTGTATAGTCAAAATTACGTGAAGATAAACCGAGGAGCTTGAAGAGGCAAGCCACATAAGGTTCCTGTAGAATGGGCGGAAATCAAGTTTTATAGCCAGAATACCGGTCCTTTTAGAAAGACTCATCTTTCTCTTTATTAGTGGCATAAGTTAGCAAACGCCATTCTGACCTTTGAAATGCGGCTACCGATCACTTCACATCTCTGTCACGAAAGGCGAAGGCATCCATTTATTCTTACACGCTATCACCAGTGGTGTGCAAAAAGATGCCTGCCAATCTCGCATCGACACTTTATGTTTTAGATGAGCAGAACGTTCTAGACTGACGAGTTGCCGTTATCAGTTTGTTTTGGGTGTTTCAAGTTGCCCGGGAATCCGAGTTCACCGTATAGTCAAATTCACAGTTCATCACATTGAGAAGATCAATAACCAGTGAAACCGTACTTTTATCTTTAGAATCTTCTTAGTGACGAAGGTACTGGTAAATGTAATGGCAAACTACCGAATGCAGGTGGTGATTAAAAATGGGTTTAAGCGCCTATTTGATCTTATGCGTACTAAAGTGGACTGAACATGCTCGTCAGGTATATGCACGTTCTCCAGACGACACCAGTGAACAACTTTATCAAGAAAGTGAACGTCCTGCTGATGTTCAACGAGGCAGTTAGATTGTCCCCGGTAACTTTCTAAATTCTAGTGTTTGATGGAATGTACACATTTGGTCAGTGTCGTCGCCGCCATAGTTGAAACTAGTCTACTTTGCTCATTCGCACTTTTTACCTAAAACCGTATGCGGGAGATCAAAGTAAGTCGAAAATCAACGTCGTAGCAATCGGGTTTTTCCTGTGGTACTCTGTGCCGTCATTACCTGGGTCAATTTTGAGACTGTCGACAGTGGTTGTATACTGTATTTCATGAGTACGCTTTGAGGTCGAGCGAACACATCTTGGAAAAGGGTTTGTGGAAAGCTGTTTAGACCAAAGCTCTTTTGACGCCTAGATATTCTGGGTATCTCGCTGAACTTTGTTTCGGAGGACTGGTCGGTAGTCAGTATTCAGACAGTTCGTATGATTTTGTTGTCATTTGCTCTGATGACCAATGAACTGCGATTGCACCTTTTTTAAATTAACGGATATGCCACTTTGTACCGGCAATACCGTTTCAACGCTCAACAGAGACGTTGGTGAGTTCCGGCGTTGTCTGTATGAGAAATATCGTGGGAGCGGTTTAACCCCTGGATCTTGAAATCCACGATGCAGTAGAATGGATAGGTAACTCGGCTGGAATGGATTCGCACCTCAGCGAAGCACATGCCACGTAAATGCACGCGGTTTCTGCTATAGGTTCGAATCCAGCCGAAGTCTAAATTTGTCATATCTGGGTTACTTAAACTAATAAATCCTTTACACTACTCATCAGCAAGTGTACTATGATTAGCATCGCATGCATCCAAATAACCTAGCTGTATACTGATTTTACATTTCTTGCGCAGACCGCTTGTTGGTTCCGGTTTTTAATGCCTGCAAAATGGAATGAGGTCACAAAGGATAAGTGAATGTGGTTCTGAGGTTTTCTCAGCATGTCTGCCTGCATTCATTGACACTGATTTTGGGTCTAAAATGGACTCAGTCATTGGACCGATGGTCGACTTAAGTGACTGGACAAATTTATCCAGAACATTGCGAGCCCTGATTGAGGTTGTTGAGCAGCACCAAAACGAGCGAACATACCAATTAGCTGGATAGCGGTTAGTTTGTTTGCCGACTGACTCCTTCGTTCGTTTAAGTAGCTAGCTGGCCGAAGGTCCGATATACCCCAGCAGAAATACAGTGAGCAAACAATCGCATTTCCGGCATGGTTTTGGACTGTCACAGGATGTGGAACTGGCTCGCAAAGCTGTTGCAGGAAGTGGTCTGTTGATCGTTTTGTGCAGTGGGGATGTACTACGCTCTCGTCCACGAACGGTTTGGAATATTCTCACTGAAGGACAGGCGAACTTTGGCCTCAACAGACACCGAATTAAAAGAATGCACAGGATATGAAAACGTACTTCCAGAAACGTTTGAAAATATGAGAAATGTTTAGCTGATATAGAACCAACAACCAAGAAAAGAGAGTAGAAAACACAAGATTAGTTCACGCTCACCAGGCAATACTGAAAGAGGTGCCAGGCGAGAAGTGCGTAAAACCTTCGAGCGCTTCAAACAACACTCGAACTGGATGCGAGCAAAACGATTCTGAAGATTGTAATTATAAATGAGTCGTTAAGAAAGTGCAAGCATCCACCGAGTGTAATTAGTCACACGACTGAAGAAACTGACACCAAGTTCGTGTCAGGTCTCTTATTGCAGGCCTAAATAAAAACAAGCATACAAAACAAACGAGTGAAAGTGTATGACTGAAACGTATCACTGGAAAAGCCACACGATTGTTAGTCACTACACGGTTCAGTAATTTCGTTGCTTGATAGCCCTTGAAAAGAGGGTTTGCAGAACTGTGCTGGGTCTTGCACATTACATTATCACTTTCTTTGTAGTGCTTCTGTGATGTTCTCAAGCCCATTGATGATACCCTGAGTGAGATGATATTTCTGAAATAAAAATATACGTATGACGAGGTAATGCTTAGCGGGTTAGAGATTGAAATAACAATGCGAACAAACAGGACTGACGTTACACGACTTCGCTACGTCTATACTGGTGAGTATCGCAGACAGGCGAAACAAATAATTCCAAACAAAGCAAGCGTTAAAATTTAATTGCGTCAACATCATGGACGCATATTTTCACACGCATAAACCACGGTTATGATGGCTTCTGCATACCGTCTGTGTTACGAGGCGAACAGAATCCGGAGCCTTGTGACAATAGTAAAATGAACTTTCTAGATGTTAACATAACGGAAAGAAAAGATAATTCAATCTGACAAAGAGTGTACAAGAAACAGACTTGGAGTGATCGGTACATTCACTTTGACCGTTCCGTAAAGTTAAACCAAAAGCGAAACCGCGATATTTGGCGTGGAGAGTGTTAAGGTTCTGTATCACTGGCGCTTTGCAAGCCGAGCTAGATCTACATAAAGTGTTCGTCCACAAAAGCTAACCAACGCGTTTTATTCCAAATGCGATGCAGACAATCGAGCTGGAAGCTAAGTCATCTTCCGTGATTAAGAAAGGTGTATTAGTTTCCCATTCAAGGGAAATCCTATGGCTGAGGTGATCACAAGAAAGCATAACAAATCAATCCGCTCAACTGTGAGTGAACTTCCACTCAACCTCCGTTATTATATCACAATTCAAAGACAAAATTCCAGCCGGCTTCTGTTTGTACTTATTTGTTTGTCCGTGTTTTGCACCATGCATTTCATGATTTACAAGGCAAGTGTCTGATAGAGTACGTGAACATCATTCTGCGTGGTTGAACAGCGATGTGATTGAAACGATGTCAAGCGGTATTTTTTGTTCAGTCGACCAACGCTCATCGTTTTGTTACTGTTAGGTACTGTAACAGATGTGATAGGTTAGAGAGAAGCCAATCATTCCGTTATTAAGAAAGACGCTCTCCAGATGGCCTACCGAACCGCCTAGAAGCCGATCCAAAATGATGAAGTTCCGTATGTTACTAATTACTTAGGTCGTTAGTATTCGATTGTGCAACCATGACCCCTATGTCCAGAAGTTTATGCGGACACAACCTCCCATGGGGCACAGTTAAATTCACAATTTAGAACAATGATCATGTAACTGCTAGCAAACGCAATTTATGCTCCCCATTGATCGCTCTTCTCACTCAACATGGTTACTGCTTTCACGTTTATTGCATTATTATTAGCCTGATGACCAAACACAAAAAGCAAGTCTTGTTCGCTGTTTTGTTACCCTCAGGGTCATCATGTACTCTGTAATCTGTGGATGGATGTAGGCCTGTTAAGAATACACTAGAAACATAAGTATGTTAATCTGACTTATTTTTACAATGATTTTATAGGGAATTTTCGAGACAGATTTTGGTACTGTTCCATTGGTAGTAAAAACCGCGCATGCCGATGATTAGAAGTTGCTAGGATATTTCTACGTATGGGATTGGTTGAACGAGAAGGCGACTATAGAGCCCCAGTTACACACGGATACCCAAAAGACTGACGACTCAGTTTAGGTCCACCTCATTTATCACGGTCTTGAAACAATGAGCGATTAATCTGTACACGCGACCAACGGTAAACACGTCAGCAAACAACCATATGGCTGCAAGTTGCAATCTTGGTGACTGAGTAATCCTATCAAGGTTTGAAGACCCTTATAACCTCCAACCTGCATGTGATATAGGACATCGCATGTCAGTGGCGTAAAGGCTAAGATACTCAAAAAAGTTGCATAAGGTACTACCAGTTAACAGCATTTACGCGATAGCCGTACGACTGAAATGCCTTCATGTCTTGAGGGTTACTAAATAAAGATCACAGCTAAATGTCACTGATTCAACTCGGGATCACACTGTCTAAACGTGTATATTAGTCTCGTCCAAGTCTTGACAAGATAAACGATTTGAACTTATCTGGATTCGGCGAATAAGATTATAGATCTGAATCAACGGAAATGTTGCTCAAAATACTCCATTTGTTTCAGTCAATCAGCCCAATCGTTTGGTGATCTGATACGACTGGGTTTCCGGATAACCTGTGACAAGTTTCCAGATCTAGGCGACCATCAGCAGGGTTTCTTTTCTGGTTCTTCATAGACATTTTCAGTGAGGAGGCACAAATATCATTTGCATTTTACCAATTCAGTCAAGTTTTTGGGGCGTCTTTGTCGCCTCACTTCGTTTTCGCTTCTTCGGGTCAAGGAAAGAATTAGTTATACTGTTAACTTGGATACGGCGTTTTAACGTCCATCCGTCTGAATGAGCAAACCACCTAGGTTGTCAGTTTACACTGGTTGAGACATAAAGGTTCGAAATGGCAATGTTGTTATAGGGTGTCGGTTTGATAGTGAGCATCGTGAAACACATCATGGTCCGGTAGCCGATATAAAACCAGTCTGAATTGGGCTGTATCTGTCCAGATCAATGAAGTACCATCAAGTCACCTATCAGTTGTCTTGTCATGAACGAGGTTTATGAAATGAAGGTTACCAGTTGATGTCTTATTCAAACTACAGTCATGTGGCGGTCCCAAGCAAACACGATACCGGCTACGGGATGTCAGTTTCAGGGGAGGCAACAGGAAGCATTATATTACCTTGCTGTTTCAGATCAGGTGACAGTACGGTGACTTCCGTTAATGTACCACTTTCTTGGACTTCTGAATAACAATTCTAAGGAAGTTTTTTAATTCGCCATTTTACCTAATGGGTAGTTCGCTCTCCTTTGAAGCGTAGACAGTCATTCTACAATGTGAAATATACCTGTTACTTCATCACATGACATGATCAATGATGTGCTTGGGAGAGTTTTTCCCGGTCGTTGATTTATTTCAGTCAGTATGGTATGTTAACGTTTTCTGATGAAGAAATAGTTTTAGTGACTCATTCGGCTGCACATCAGACTTCAGAAACCCTCTGGCAATATACAGAGCAGTAAAACTCGGGTTCAACTTGGCACGAACGTCAACGATTATCTGCAGAAACAAAAAAAACCCTCTTGTAGAACAGAGGGCTGAAATTCCCATAAATCTAGTTGTGGGAGATAATAACTGTAGGATAACAGCCGCAAATGAGAGCTAAGCTCTACACTTCGAACACTGTACAGTGGTTCATTAACGTGAACGTGTGTTTGTTAATAGGTGACTAGATGTTATTATCGATAAAAATGCCAGGTAGTTCCGAACCGTAGACAGAAGAGATATGAGAGAACATATTGTGCGTTTTGTTGATGCTTATTACTAAGTAATCCTTTGGTTAAGCCACAACGAGTTAAAACCAAGAGTTATAGGTTTCGCAACGTTTCGACTCTCTGAGAGAGTCCTTATCAAGCGATTTAAATAAGTAAATTTAATTAAAAAGTGACAGGGGTTGTCTGCGGAATACGATTAGTAAGGTAAAAAGTGACAAATAAAAACAAACTATGCTTGTCTAGGATGTGTCCTCTTCAGGTTTAAAATCAAACAGTACATGGATGTCTATTAATTCGCTATCCTGTAATGCGACGATATTCAGCAAACTGTTCGAGTGGCAGATTAACACAAGTCACTTTGTATCAACTGTACACTGCGTTACTCATTGGTGCATCAACGTACATCATTTTCAAGACGTACGTCGATAGCCTAAATAAATTACGCATAAAAACGAACTGTCGCATTGAAACAAGAGAACAATATTTTCAAAAATAATCACGTGATACAAACTAAGAACGGTTCCTGTTGTGGTCAGCTTTATGTGTACGTATATGTGTTGTTTGCGCGCACAAGTGTAGGGTGTGAAATTGATGCATGTCGAATTGTGCTGTGATCAGTTCTGCGCTGCCCCACTGGAAGTGCTGTTCATCCCCGAGCCACTGTTTAGCTCTAATCCAGCACTTGATTGCAAGGTGGTGGCAGTACATGTAATTACATTGGTTGTTCCACTGTTCATCTCACTAGAGGTAGACAAAACGGAACCCGCAGAGTTGGAGTTCGATCCGGTAGCAGTAAAGTTTGGCAAGCCAGAACTTGTTGTTGATGTAGGATAGCCGGTGCGAGGTCCCCGTCTGCCGGGAGCAAGTTCGGAAGCGTTTCCGGAAGGTGCAGCAAAATTCGCATTACCACCGGTGAGACCAGGGGCCCGTACGGTCACTTGGCGTAGAAGTTGGTTAAGCCATCTTTTTGTCGATATATCACTTTCTAGCAGACTTGCAAAGGTTCCATCAGCTAATTGCTGTGGTAAACAGGATCCAAGTGCGTCCCGAGCCCTGGTAAAGGACAAACAAGTACTATTACACGGTGACCTGATAGAAAGTGAACTACAAACTAATCTGTTAGTGGTAAAGATCAGACATTCCTTAACCTACTCAATCCATGATAGCATGCATACAATACGATGTAAAACGTCCCCAACATAGGCGAAAAAATTGGTATCACAGCCGAAGGAATGGTTTGTGTAGGGGACAGATCCTTTGCCCCCAAACGTTATACCGATGCAACGAATGATGCGACCAATTTAGCCCAAACAGTGTTTAGGTAACTAGGGGAAAAGTGGGTGTTTGGAAGTATGATGTTCATATCGTTAAAAGCGTTCATTGAGTACATGCACAGAGTTAGCATATGAAGTCAGTGCGCAGAGAACAAATTGCACAACAACGCGGGCAAGAAATGCACCTGATAATTCATTCGTGCCTAATGTGAAGTCACTGACGCAATGGTCAACACGGTTGCCCCATGGATGCGTGGCCGAAGTTCTAATCTCAACCGTGGCAAAGATATGCACTACTGAAGAGCTTTGACAAGATCGAGATTCCAGTTTAGTGTTTCCTTCCGAGAGGGGTTGACGGGAAAGTCTATGGGATTGCGAATGCAGCGATCAACTGTGACATCCGTCCTATAGAAATAAATAGGTCGCAAAGCACAATATACGGAGCACCGGTTATCAAAGTTAACATTTAACAGCTACAGTCGGCGGTCGAGTTACCACGAACTGAAGTCCTTATCCACTGGGTCACAGACGGCATGAACATCAGTTTTAGCCGATGCCATTAGCAAGTTTTGTCGGTTAGTCCCACAAAAAGAAGTCGATCGTGGTAAGTTTGAAAGTGACTACCATGAAACAATAGGGAGAGGACTTCTAACTTATCAAAAATCCAATGAAAACGTCTGACAGACTAGAAGCGTATGATGAACAGACCGCAGTTCGCATAGGTTGCAAAAAACTTCGTAAGTCTGACTGATTCTTCGAAAAGATTAAAAATATTGTCCAATGCAGTACCGTTTCGAAAGATCAGACTAAACCAAGCTTTAACAATATACTTAGTCATTAGCCATTCAAGACGAAGAAGGCATCCAATGAGTACGTTTGAGTTACTTCAGTGTGAAAATCGATGGGGGCATCACAGTGGCCTAATGCGAGAAACACTTACCGAATATCGTCCGAAAGACGAAGATAACATCGGATGACGTGTTTCAGAAGACGAAGAGATTGCTCTTTTGCTAGATGATTTACCATTTTGTCCAATACCGTTGCCACATGGGCGAACCGTTCGTAAGTCTGACAAATATATGCCAACCCCACGTCGTCTAAGAGCAGCTTTTGCATGATAAAAGTGGCAACCTAGGAACAAGGCAAAAATACGGGAAAGTTTATCAAAGTAGCTTACATGGGTGTGATTTATACTGCGCAATATGTGACAAATGTTCAGCCGGAAGGACACGGTTACGTGTAGATTGAGACGATGTCAGTAGGTAAAAGAGTGCTGAGAAATCACAACGAAAGTTTGCGTTACAAGACATCCGATTAGTAACAGTAGGCTAGGTCTAGACTCGCTTATGCGGAATAAAAGGTCCATCCTATTCCAGCGCTCAAGTCGAAGAGCCAGAAGGCCGTAGTTTGCTAGATTTCGATCTGTGGCCTGCCTAGAATGCGTGATCTTGTTTGTGGGTCATTAAGGTGCAACAGTGAAGAACCCGGAGGTGAGCTTACATATAGACCAACTGGCTTTGTGTCCAACTACCTTTGTAGTGTGGGATGAAAAATGTGATCGGTACGGAGGTCATCCAACTTTGTAAGCACAGCTATTAGGTCAAGTAACGTGACACTGAACGTACACAGTGGGCTATTGGGCAAATATACTATGAGTTATTTATCATTTAAAAGGAGAAACGTTCATACGAACCAACAAATCATGGCGAACAAAGCCTTTCACATAATCAATGTGGCGCTTACCAGAGTCTAATGACCCGCTGGGCGCGCGGGAGTTGCCGATGAGACAAACCAACTTATAATTGCGTTGGTTTTGCCACTTTTGTTGACCTGGCTGAGACCACACTCTCTGCTTATTTTGTTACTATACTTGCACTACATATACTTTGTTTTCGAGGTGAGACTGATGAGAAAAAACGCAACGTATACATTTCGCAACATGTTTTCACCCGCACTACAGAGTTGGATCAAAAAGATCCAGTTTCAAAATTATAGAATGGTAAATACCTACATTTTCAATTCATTAGGATATGACCACTTCCGATAATAGAACCTATTGTAAACATGCACTACGACATTAAATTGTATGCCTAAAGGTGATACACACCGGCCTTAAATCGGATTTAGCAATTGCACGATCAAGCTTGATGTTATTGCAATGTACCTCCATGTACCACCCTGTACCAGTTAGGTGTACGCAGAGAAGGATCATGTTTCGCACCTTAACTGGAAGATAGCTGTAGTCTTCTGATCGCATGTACGGTGATTCGGCAGGTAACAAAACTTGGAGTAATAACGTCTATTTTGTCGATGAGATTGCTTTTCATCTCAGTCACCGTTCTAGGAATCCGCGATATCGTAAGCTCAAGAAAAGTTGGACCGATTTATTGTTGATCCTTTTGCACCTAACTACCGAATCCCGAAAAGGACGTTTCTGAATGAGGCCGGCAAAGTCAAAAATGCATCTTGTGGAAGTGGATGTTATGGCGGAGACGAAAAATATTCAGAGAAAACATCAAGCAGGTATTTAACAATATTCAACCACTCGTATCTAAAAACCCCTTCGTATTAGCGCACTCTTAAAACTAGCCATGTCAGTATTAACGCAATTATGTAGCAGAGTCGAGTGATAACCAAAAATGTCAATCGCCGCCACCAATACCCGAGTCAACAAACAGACCGCGTCAGTCACCGCACGGCACCAACTACTGAAGTGCAATCAACAAAACAATGGACCGAAGATTCCCCACATGTCGATCGATCTCCTTTTTTGATACACCTTCTTTGATACACCGAGATGATTTCTAACACAAAAAGACGTATCGCGTGCATTCAAAATACATGCTTATCACTCGTTTATAGTCATGGTGGCGGTAAAGGTTTTGCACTACTAAATGACTGACACGTAACTGTGATGAAAAACATGGGATGGCAAACCAGCTTGTTCTCATCGATTCACCATCAGGCTAAGCATCACACTATTTTGAATTGAAAGAGTAAACAATGAACGGGTGGGTTGCCGAGGCAGGTCAAACCAATATCAGGCTGAAACCAAGATGTCCCTTCGGAAATGGATCTTGACAGTCTAACAGAGTGGTGGTTAGCCGAATTAGTTTCAAAGTCTTAACGGAACGCTTTTAGATACACAGGGGTGGATTGTAGTGGGGGATTTCAATAACTTCAGTTGTGGACCAAATTCTGCGCCTAACTACTTTTAACTGGATGACCTTACCTCGGCAGACCAAATGAAGTCCCCCCACTACTTTGAGAGAGTGATTGAATCTACCAGGTGTGTTAATATGACGCTGTTGTTCGACTTCGTTATTCAATTTATAGCCAGATTGGGTGGGATTCACGAAACCGTTCAGTTAAGCGTTTGGTCGTACAGTCAACATAAGTGGTTTCACAGAAAACGTGGATGACATTTTGTGCATATTCGATAGTAAAGCAAATCCCGCTGATATCTCAGCGAGGTTCAAGTTCGTACATCAAAGCTTGCTATTTTCGTTGGAAACTGAAATGAATAACCAATTAGGCTTTCCAGGTGTGCTTATATGGCGCCGCGCTGATGGCTCAATCCAGCGCGCGATACACAGGAAAGGTACTTGAAATGATCAATACACTTACTTTAACAGTTCTGTGCCACTTTCCCTGAAAAGAAACCTAATTAAATGTTTGACGGGCAGAGTCGTAAGAGCATGTATGCATGCATGAAGTACTGTGGAATTGGTACTCATACGCACAATATTTATGCAAAATGGCTACCTGAAAGGGTTAATAGACAGGGCTATACAAGAGCGGAATGAAAAAGGTCAGCCACATCTAGCAGAAAAATAAGTCATGTATATCGATTAAACCCCCAACAGTGGAATAACAAAGTCGAACAGCAGCGCCATATCAACACACCTGATAGATTCAGTCACTCTCTCAAAGTGGTGAGGGCACTTCATTTGGTCTGCCGAGGTAAGGTCATCCAGTCAAGAGTAGGTAGGCGTAAAATTCCGTCCACAAATGAAGCCATTGAAATTTTCTTCTTTTTCTGACATAGGAAGGATACACGACATTTTGTCACCAGTCGAGGACTTGAAGCGACATTTTTGTGGCGAAAGAACTCGGGCTTAATTCGATTTATCTGGCAGATCTAAATCCACTGGAAATTCCGCCAACTCCGGGCCCTCCTTCTTGGCTTTTTGATTTGTATCCGCCGCCTCGGATTTTAAATCATAATTTCGTCGGAAAAGGATATCTGTTTTCTAACTACACAAGAAACCTACCGTCATCCATTTCCAGCTGAACTGATCGGCATGTGTGTTGAAGTCGCGATTGGGGTATTTTTCACCGTGCTCTTTGTCTTCATTAGAGTTCGGTGCTCAGCAACAAGTTTAGGATTGTTGTTTTTGCTTGCTTGCTGACAAAATCGTACGTGCTTTGGTTTATTCTCGGGTATATGGCTCCCTGAACCCGTAAATATCAGGTAGCCACCAAAGGTAGAGACAGCCTGTTCATTAAGTGTACTAAATCTGCGGACTCTAACCAGCAGAGGCTATATTGTCACGGTTGCCAACGCTTGACTCATAGGATATGCGAACCTCAATTCACAGTTGTGCTTTGTAAAAAGTTAATATGCGACATTGTTGGTTGTCTCGTTTTTCTTTGTAGTAATGCAGAACAGGATTAAACGTACTCCCTTCTAAAGAGTATCCGACTAATTATGCCACTCACTCTTCTGGCTGTCCTGCTACAAATTGTGATGCCCACTCACAAACCGAATGACATGCATTGTCAGACAAATAGTCTGCTAAACCCCGCCACGACGATTCCTACACCTTCACTTTTATGTGAGAGCTTAAGGGCTCCAATCGGAACGTCTGAGGTCTAGCAGCCAGCTAAAGAGACCAAGGTGATTACCTCCTTCAATGTTCATCACTCCAGTAGCACTGTTAACGTTTCCACTGTTAATCAAAACGTATGGGTGACAAGTAGCAGCGGAAGAACCGGTGGGACTAACCTTTCTGATGTGAAAATCTCGTTAGCCAGAGGACCAGGAGCATTTAGTAGAGTAAATGGGGAAGACAAAGCATGTAATATTAGAAGCTGTCTCAGAGACGTTGAGGTTCAGCTTGTCACTGGTACAAACTCAAAGACCTCTAACCTTGCAGAATCGTTGGCGACGTCATTAGCTGAACGTGAACATCATAATCACCAATTATAGTCCGAAATATGTACTGTAACAAGATTGGAGGAATGTTGCAAGTCGGCTAGATATTAACGGCTTTTGCGGTCTAAGCCGGCTGCTCTAACGTAGCTTCCCCGCCTACTGAAGGTAATCCTCGAAAGCCTTCAGAAGACTGAGATAGAGCTCACAACAGCACACCTAATTCGAGGTTCTGGTGCAGCGCAAGCACGCCTAAAACCAGACCTGACACTTTGATTTGTATCATGTCGTTGTTCGTGCCAGCTTCGTTTTGTTGGTTACTCAGAAAACTATTCACAAACATAATGTACTCAGATGGAAATTAAACGACGGGGGTACACGAAACGCCTATCAA
>LUCH01005014.1:0-31916 GCA_013368495.1 Paragonimus heterotremus
ACTACTCATGAGTAGTATACTACTCACACCGAAACTGCCTGTCATACAACACTAGTATCATGGCCTGAGAATGATAGAGACCATTGAATAATAAATATGATAAAATCAGAGATTTTCCGGGAATCCGACTGAACAGCGACATGGAAGCTTGCTTTAGGGCCCACAGAAGAAAAACGCTGTTTAATGATTAACATTTTCAGAAAATCAACTTCATAGTTATGATAAAAAAGCACTGTTTATGGGTCAGTATTTTAGACAGTTTTGGTGACTGAACATGCGTTCATTCATTTTAGATCAGAAATATAAAGAGAAGTTTCGCCGTATGATGTGAAACATGTGTACAGGTAGACTACCTTAGACGTTATGCTTAACTCCGAATATATCATATGATGTCATTATGATATTATTTTGCTATCATGATACGGCGCAATTATTATGACACATCTTGCATCGCCTCGTTTTCCGGCGCATTATTTCGTGCACCTTCTTAACACATGGACATGCAATTCTGCACAAACATTAGTCAAAATTGCCCGGAAGGAAAATTAGAGATTGAAGAATTAGAAAAACATTCACTAAGGTGATGAAGTAAAAAAGCAAGCGACTAATATGGTAGCCTCAGCCAGAAACCAGAATTGACTGAAAACGCTGGAGCAGATGCTGACCTGCTGGTTACTGGCATTAAAGCGTTTTTGTTGCTTCCAAAAATCACGGATGGTACGTGATATACATTCTGGTTCAACAATCATGTGAAAGTGGAATATAATCAACGTTGAACGGTTCATTTTACATTTCTTGGGACCGCTAATAACCACGCACCAAAAGTAGGCATTTGTGAAAATTACAATTTTCGTTTGTTGAAATTAACAACGATATGTGGTTGGATGCATTTGCAATTATGCAGCGAAAGCAGGTCTAACCCGTGTCATGAATTGTAAGTTTGCTTATCACATTAGTTCATTTGAAACATGTTTGAGTATAACCATGATCTCAGTTGGCCTCACTAATTTCTGTCCCCAATATTTTCGTTCATTCACAGATATGATAGTGATGTTGTATGCCGTTCCTAGTACTACACTGAGCCGAATGGTGAGTGCTTCCGAACCATGTATGCGGATTTATTTCTTACTGAAAATTTAACAATACTAGAAAACGGTCAGATGCGCTTTGCGAAAACTGCTATAACTACACTCCCTAAAATGTCATGGGATTAAATAGGGGTACTTAGTTTACCCATTAGGTTGTTTTTGTCATCATCACTTGAGTGGCAGATGGACGCCATGACTGACTGCAATGTTCATTTTCGCTTGCACTGCATATGTTTCATTTTGTTAACATCATACTCGTAATTTGTTGCAGTTGGTTTCTTTAATATTATCGTCAACTTCATAATTCTATCGCCAGCTGTCATATGCTGGTTGTTCACGTCTTGTACATGAAATATAAATTAGGCAGGATACACAGAACCTGATATGCTACAGGTTTGTTACGAATGTTAGTTAGATTCCATAAAGATAATAGCAGGACTAGTTTGATGGAAAATTTTGGTTGTGGCTAACAAAATAGAGAGGAACTGACACTTGCTGTGACCACAAGGGCTCGAAATGTTATTTTCTAATGCTTATTGGTGTTAATTCTCAAACCAACAATCCACGACTGGCTAGGACTTGGTCGCACTTCTAAGGTAGAGTTGATCTGAATGCGGAATCGAACTGAATGCTTTTCGACTTACGAGACTACGTTCTTATCCGCTCGGCTAACAGTTCTATCACCATGGCACGCATTGTTGTGTTTAAACTAGCCGGCTGTCGAGAGCAGATAGCTGTATGCTATTCAATGATAACTAAGTGACGTGTTACCTCACTGTACTTATAATGTTCTTTTGGGTGTGTCGAAAATGCCAACAACAAATCAAAACCATTAAACATCTCTGTTTAGTGAAAGTTTGTTTGTAACACGAAGGTGATAGAACGGTCAACTCAAACGTATTGGAACCGGGAACATCCTATCGTCTGTCAGAAAATATACAAAACCAAGACCAAGTTTCGTCGAATACATGCTAAGATTTTCCAGCTAAATTGAAATGTCTATTTAGCAAACGTGCGTCCTATCCAAAGGATTGCGTCGTATGAGGAATGCACTGTACATGATTTTTCAAATATGAATCCCAATCTTCCGAAATTAGCCTACACAAACGTCACTAGATGTCGTAGCTCCTAATGCTGATAGGAACAGAGTTTACGTAACACGCAACAGATGATTCGACAAACTTCCAAATCACTATTGTGATTAGCGATATCCTTGAGCCCCTACCCCCCTTTTAGGATCGCATTTTATCTTCTAATATGATGAAGGATATGCATAACAATACCGAGTTTTCTTGTTCCGTTGAATTGATTGCTCCAGTGGTTCAAGGCATAGTTGTTGCACGGTCATATGGTTATTATACAGAATTCGTGATTACTGCGCTGACTGACGTAATGGTTATAGAAACAGATTCTGTTATTTCAGTTTTATTTTCACGGTCGCGAATATAGGAAGTCGCCCAATTGTATAGTACCTTATGCAACCATATATTCTAACGAGTTAAATATCACGTTGCTTGATTGTTAAAACCTATATAAAAGGATGTACACACAATTGACATGAACCATTGCACTGCAGAAAGTCGTATTAGACAGTACGCATGTACGGACTCGAGGGAGTGGTGAGCGACGATTGCATATTTTCCATGTGGCCAAGGATTGATGAATCTAGTAACAGAGAAACTGCTATTTGGCTAACTGAAAACAGTAAGTTGGCATTACCACAATATTGTCTGCTTGATCTACAGTAGCATATCATAAGAATATTAACTAGCAATGCTTTCCTTCCGTCATGACTGGACATTACATGATGAGAATGTTCAGACCACTTGTTAAAACCCAGTACATTAGACTGAGTTTTGCTACAACTCAGTATGGCTACCTTTAGAACACATTCGTACGACGTGCGTAGTACATTTCTGTCTTAAATACAATGTATGAAATATGATCAAGCCTAGCTGGGACAGATCAGGTGTATGTTCGTGAAACTCTACCGATCGTGGGATGAATAGCAATCAAGAAGCTTCGTCTGTTATTTGTACATAAGCGTGCAGTGAATGAAGGACGACAGTCAAGTCTTTCAAAACGATATAGGGGCCGGCTTACTGGTGCTCACAGCACTGAACGTTTGTTTTATCCAGATGTGTGTATGCAGGCTTTGTGCAGGGTGTATGCTGAAAAACATTCTACTCAGTGGAAACACCAAATACCAAAGAGCCGCCATATACCGATTTCAAGTGACCAAATCTGCTCGTGTTCGTGGTTTAAAGGTTTCGATAGAATGTTTTGGTGAGTTATAATGCAGTTCTGCCTGGTAGCTCAATTACAATCATTGCTTTCCACAGGAAAGTCTGTCTATGTGTTTGCCATTTTGACCCACCGAATCGTTTCAGAACTCCGCACACCTTCCTTGTCACTTACACTTGTAGCGTTTCATTCATCACTGGGTGCTTACAATCACAACTATTGCAACGTATGCTGCTACATAAACGTTACACACATGGTTGGCGGCATCCGAAACAGATTAACCTGTCACAGTGACCAAAGCCAAAGGACGCCTGCGCTTCAAACCATCACCCCAAGTGGCTTGCGCTGCACCACTTGCGGTTCCACTCACACACCACGTATCCGGTGTAAACCCGAAGAAATAAGACCAGTAGGTGTGTGAGTGAGGCGTTTGTGTCCAGCCGGCCAAGGCTGGTTAGCCAATTGAATGGCTAGCAGGAAAAGGTAACCCTTATCTCTCGGAAAATAAAGTGAGAGAGACTGCAATGACAAGATCTATACCAGGGAGAAAGATGTGTGAAATGTAACACAAGAAGCACTTCAATATACAAGCGCATGCTAGTGAATTCCAGAGAGGATAAAGTTGAAAAACAAAACTCAAAGTTGAAGTACGAAAATATCATCATTCAATACACCCACAAAGCCCAAGAAAAGACTGGGTAGAAGATCACAGACACCCAAGTTTCTGAAAAGAGGAGCAGATTAGTTGTCAAATGACCATGGTCTTGGTCGATGCAATCATTAACAAAAGCAGGATGGATATGCTTATGTGACGGTCATCGCCAATCCGACGGGCGTGACCCAGCCAACGAAGCTGATTCAACATTACACACACAAAAAACGCAAATCAAGCATGTTCGAACGGGTAATGGGTGAACTGCTGTGGATCAGTTTCGGAGAGAATTGACCATGTTTTACACACTCGGAAACGAAAGCCTTTGCATTCTTAAACAACTGGCCACTCAAGCTGTAATGATCAAACGTGACGCTGATGTTCTCAGTCTTAATATTGTGGAACAGTCCGACCTACTGTGTTTACTTGCTCTCGCTTATTCGATCGACTTCCTATAATTATACATTGGTATTACTCATGTTATCTACCACAGGGTGGTACCTGGTTGGTGTCATTTCAGCCATTTAGATCAGCAGATGTAAACGTATATTTTAGCAATCAACGTTACTTTTTCTATTCACTGGCAAATCTAAATGTTTCATCAAGGCATCAAAAGGAGTGTGCTTTGGGATGGTATTCCGACAAGGTCGGTGGAAAATTCGGCTGAGTTAATCAATCTACAGTTCGTTTACATGAGTGATGTTCCCTAAGCTTATTACTATAATCCGTTATAAATGCTATTTGAAATCTCTTGCAATTCCACTTTAAGTAGTGTGTCAAAAACTTGATGAACGGTTTCCTCAGAACTGTATGCGTGAAGTTGAAGTTTACTTCACGATAAACCTCAAACGAGTTTCTGAAGGAGGCGCAATGTGCAAATACACCTAAATCAGTCGGACGTAATTCTGAATTGAAATCCATCCATTTTTCTGAATAGGAATGGATGCAAAGCGTCGAGTTATGTTCATCCGAAGATCACGAGGGAGATTCGTACCAAGGTGGTAAGGTCGACCCAACAGCACAGGTTTCGATACAACAACAAAGGAACAACTCCGTACAAGATACACACAGTTGTAGACTTTGAATTTCGTAACACAGAACGGACGCTCTAGTGAACAACTTACAGGAACGCTTGTATTTAAATTCACCAACTCAAAGTGAACATCATTAATTCACCGTATTAGAAGACAAACTCTGTGGCCGAACTGTCGGAAGACAGAACGGTGAATTAGGAAGTGATTACAGTGACTGACTTTTATGGTAAATTCTCACGAGCTGTTCCTAATAAGCGCTTGTGGGCTATACATTTCAAGGACGTTCTACCTCGTTAAGTATGCCAACTTCTGTGTGCATCTGCCCACCGTTTCAATATAGAGTTTGAACGGGACCACATAAAACAGAAAGATGTCCACCGAATGCTCCCAGCAACACAGAATCCATTGAGCTATGTTATTCTGCCTACAAATGTTCACGATTTTAATATAATTACTTACGGACAACAGTGATGTACTGAAAAAGAAACGAATTTAACGAAAACTGTCCATCTTTTTAGGTGGTCATAATTACATTTTAAAGGGGTTTCAAAGCAACTAACTTAACGTGGATTTGTTAGGTCTTGAGTTCAGAACTAAATACATATTACTTAGAAATTTCCAGTAGTACGTTCAGAATAGCAAAAAAAGTACGTATGCTTCCAAAGGTAAGAGTGCCTTGGGAGGGAAATGCGTTATCTGAACGAACGTACGTGTGTCGGATTGAAGGAGTTGAGTCGATGAACACCTCATAGAAAGTTTCATCACAAACCCCACAGCAACCAATCTTCATAAGATAACTACTGACAAGGACTTGTTTGTGGCGGTTCGTTCTCAAGTTAATAGGCTCGCGCATGTTCCATCAAAACAAACTTAAAACTGATCAATAACAAACGACAGCGGAAACCACTGTTCGAGTGTACACAAGTGGGCAAACTCGGACCAAACGGCGAGACGATCAGGGTCAACTATTTGTGTGGGGTTAGAGTGGTTGTCATTGATCTGTAGCTAAGGAATTTTCATAACTTGAGTAGATTTCCATTGAGAGCACAGACCGAGATTACGTAATCTGGTTGTAATTGCCTAGACAGTGACCAACATGCACTGACAGACTGTCTCAATTTGAGTGATGGTAACTTTGTAGAAAATCCGGTATGGGTGATCTCGATGAGATGCGCAAGGGTAGACCTGGCAAGTGATGTACCGTGAGTCATTCCAATTCATCCTGGAGGGTGTTCCGATGTCATTGTTGATAAGCGCCTTGTCGAACGGTCAGCCCGTAATGCACAGCAAGTAAACGAATGTGCACGTAATGAGCGATCGTAGATTGGTAGTTCTTTCTGGTTCACTCGTAGCATCGGCATTTTAATTCTCCGCCAAGTGATGTACATCTTAGCGACCGTTAGATACAGCGGCCTAATCGAACTTCTAAATTACTACATTCAAGCGGAAGCGTTATAACCATTGCTTTTTGGGCATTCCCGTGTGGAATGCGAGGTCTCATATTTGATGTAGTAAGTTGCACCGACAATCATTTCCCTGCTTTGACATGTCGAACCGATTTCAGCTCTTGTTCCATTGTTTCACCTGAATAACTCTTTCTACATCTAGTTAACAAGCCTTAAGCCAGATTTCATCTTCGTTTGATGGGCACAAAACGGTTCAACTCGGTTTATTGACATGTTCGTTTTCGTTTCTCCTGCCATTGCGAGATTTGGACCTAAACATGCTGTGACCACTTGTGCATTTCAATGATCTATTTGGCTAAACTGAGTGGTTTGGTCTGCTCACCGATAAAATAATTCATACCAGGCAGGTAGATTTGCGAAAAACCACAGTCACCCGGTCCTCCATGATGGGAGTAGTCAGAAAGTTGGAATTTTATTCCGGAAAAAGTACTAGTTCCGACACATTGCAACTCACCCTGTGTCTTGCGGTAAGCGCCTTGGTTGATAACCGTAGTCGTTTTCCTGCCTAGGTCTGAACGTCCTGGCAATATCTCAGTCTACACACCACCATGAATATTTACAATGCCACTAATTTCATACTGCATCGGCCGTCTCGTAATATAAGTCGGGTAGTTCTGTCTGCTGCATACAGCAAGGTGGATGGGCTCAAACATGCTAATGCTGACCCCCTTCCTACTGATCTGTGAAATTTGGCCGTCAGATCCCTCGCAAAGCCCACTTCTGTTGATTACTCCGCGGATCCCACAACTGATATAGCTAATCATGATAACACTGTATCGCTTAACGTCAATTTCTGTTGTGTTTTCGAGACGAGAATTCGTGGGAGTGGTCAACGTATGGAAATAATAAAGTCCACAATGTCTACCCGATACTGGTTATACACTTCCGGTGATTCCACGGCCATCGCTATCGGTCACATTGGATTAGGTATAGTCCTAAACAGGATGCCCGCTGCCGCATTAGTAGATTGGATTTCTGTTAACAGTAGATTTTGTGCCGTCTGCTTGGCAAGTTCTGCTGAGACCAGTCCTGTAATAAAAAAACATTAGTGAATCTTTTTATTTTCTGCTTATGCTCCAATCGACTGTAGTGATGTCGGCGTCAAGGATGCTTTTTATGAGGATCTGGCCGATCTTCGTCGGTCGACACATGTTTTGGAAATAATTGTTCCGGTCAGAGATGTGAATGCGTAGGTCGGTGGCCTTGTTGAGACCGAACCCCCTTTAGGTGGCCGGTGTGGGATAACATCATATCGCTCGGTTAATGGCGGGCGACTGTTGAAGCTGTGCGTTGAGCATAAGCTATTTTAGCCAGCACTTGTTTTTGGCATGGTGCACTTCATCGTTATACTTGACCCCTCTTTCTCCTAACCAGGCCTGGTCTTAGATAGGACATATAGCTGTAATTTATGGGTGCCGCGGTTCGATTCAGAACTGTCATTCTTCTTGGAGCAAATACTTAGATTCGGACCATGGGTAGGTAAGTTGTTGTTTCGTTCTTTTCTTTGCTGATCAACAACCTCACCAACAGCAAAAGCTAGCTGTTGAGAAACTGACCATACCGTCGATAAGCACGGGCACCACACCAGCTTATAAAACAGCCTTAATAATTCACATTTGGCGGTCATTATAGCTTCTGTACACACACCACGTAGGCCATTCGTGAAGAGAGTACTGTAGCGTGCCGCATAGGAGTCCATGGGTTAGACGGATACTAGATCTCAGAGAAATCCTTGGAGTTGTCAGAAGTCAGACGTCACATCCATCCAGACAGTTCACATAACACGTTTGGCAGAGTTACCCACAGGAGACCGAAAGGCAGATCAAACGCTGAGCGTGAGGCTTGATTAATGGAGAAAGTTAGGGAAGTGGGTACCGTTTTTGCCCAAGAAACATCGACACACTCTTCAAGTTTATCCGTGCTACTGGTCCTGGGCGACCATCACTCGGCTAGGCAGATGTCACACTCGTTCATGATAAGTTGGGGATGCTGGAACGGCGTGCAGGAAACACACAGGTTTGGTTAAACTGGCTCCTTGTTACGGCCACAAACATGAAATGTGGCACCCTGGTCGACAGTTTCAAACAGACCCACAGAAAATGAGCTACACAATTGCATTTCGGCTCGAGAATGAAAGTGAGTTGCCGGTAGTTTTCAGAGATAATTAGAGGGTGTCATTGGAGGCTTTGACCTAGTTATTTCGATTTGCGTGAACAACAAAGACCATCCCTTCATGCTGAAAATACCCGAAAATAGATCCCATACTCGCGAAGGGATTTCGTGGCCCTTGCAAAATCCATAAAAGAATTAGTATGACCCCTGTAATTATTAGGTTTCTGACACCGCAGTTCGAGATGCGACAAATCAGGATGAACACATATGGTTTCGTCCCTTGCGGGGATGTACAGATCAAAAGTTTACTCTTTGCCAACTTGTAGAACAGCGTCACGCGTATCGCCGGCCAACAATTACCGCATTTTTCTCGACTAAAATAGTGCGTTCCATTTGGTTGGTCGCTCTACACTTGTACGGTCGATCATAGACTGAAGTCTGAACGTAATGTTCTCGCTCAATCCCTATAGATCAGCCCCGGTTATGGTTTACGTTGAACTGCTAACAGTTTCAATACAATGAATGGCGTTCGACAAAATTGTTCAATTTTAACAGTTTTATTTAATTTTTTGATGGACGATATAATATAGAGTTGTTTGCGGCAGCTAAAAGCTGTCGGCGTGAAACTCCTACACAATGGAAGACTGACAGATCTTGCTAATACAGATGCAAAATTATTGCTGCTTACACTTTTCAAGTAGCACAAACAATGATAGAAGCTGTTTTGCGTTCTACTAATTGTTTCGAAATGTGCTGCTTAGACTTAAAATGCAAGACTGCATTGATAACGTAGATTTTTGATGTTAGATGTAAAGTAAATGCACTTACTAACGCGGCATATTGAAAGTCGTGAGGATGATCTCTTGCTGACGACTGCCTAATTTCATTATATAGGTCGCTTATTTGTTTGCAAGATGTAGGGAAGTTGATATTAAATGTTTGAATATGCACAAAGATTTTCCTAGTAGTTAGGTTCCTTCCGCTCTCCTCCGTTTTGTTCTCTCTTCCTCTACAGGGTTTGTTCTTCTCTCGGTTGTGTGGCAGTTAGTTGTCATTGAGAGACTGATATATTTCTGCCTGTGATGATGGTCGTGTAGTTCTGTGATATACTGATCCGTACAATATATGGTCGGAATGTCTCGTCAGTGTGATGCCTATATAATTGTTTGATTCCTTTTTCGTGGCAGAACGTAGTAAAACCTGCACTTCAATTAAACAGCGAACAATAGTTGCTGGCTCATCATGTTACGGTATAACAAACGATACATCATCAGTGCAATGGTAGCACAAATCGCTGGCACGCAAGTATCCGAGTGGAAGGCTGGGGTTGGGATTCCATTTTGCCGATGAAATCGTATGCCAGCAATGGACCAAGAAAGAATCTCGCTGCTATAACAGCAGATTGTTGGTGTAACTCGTCGTTGAAAATGAAGTGTGCGTTGAGGGACCCACGTAAAAGTAGTTGTGGTGAGTGTGATTTTGTAATTTGGGTGTTCCCTTTGATTGTTCTGTCTGATTACTGAAAAGGCTGAGTTTCTCCACCACCGGAACATTTTGGAACTGCGAAGCTATTTCTAATGAGCCCATAGTCCGACGTTTAACAGAAATTTCCTGACGTTTGTGAATATTTGTATAATGGGCTTACTTACAACCGGTTTCAGAAGTAGCGTTCGCATGCTGTGTATTAGCGAGGACGGGGGCGGACTCAAGTTTGCCTGGAACACGACATTTTTACTTTTGGGCCCACCCAGAAGACCAACATTCAGTGGGGTGTTTTAAATTTATCGAGTTGGTTCGGCAATGCGAAGCCTGAAATGTTATACGCAAATGTAGTGGGTCTGTCGAAAATAAATACCTTCCTTTCTCAAGCCTGTCCAGAGCGTGAAAGTCAAACTGCTCATCTCTGACCAGTCCATGTTTCTGTTTTCCTTCTGCCTCTATTGTACAGCTAAATGTGTAGATTGGACGTTTGGGCGCTTGTCCGAACAAACCAAAGAACCTCATCCCACTTGGCTCTAGACCGCCTTGACAAAAACCAACAACAGCTCAGTAATTGCACACTATGCCGATACGGGCTATCGCGATGACTTGAAACAGGCCCTTCGTATAGTTTACAAAATTCCGGCTAACCACCTCTTCCTCTACAGCGTCACTGGAGCATATTTTCTTAGCCATGTGCATCACACATCGGGTAAGATTAATCTTCTGTCTTAATGATACAAAACTATAAAAGTTCGTATATTGCCCGGTCCACGTTAACTTACGGTGTACTTTCTTTTATGTCGTTCCATTTAAGCGACGAGACAGAAAGACATCTAAGAACGAAATTCCTTCGGGTGACTCAGGCTCCATGGTGAAATGGATAGTCCTATATGTTGAGTTGAATCGTTCCAGTATTTCTTTGGGGCTTATTGTTTCATCGGTTATGCAAATAATATCGTCTACATATCGTTTGTAAAGAGCAAACGAGTTAATCGTAGTTGCTAACACACCACTTTCAACCTTTGCCACAAAGATATCAACCAGCAATGGTCCTAATAGTGGCCCCATTGCTACTTTGTCCTTTTGTCAATATAATTTGCCGGAAAGTTGGAAGTGAACATTATAGGTACAACGGTATAACAACTTTTTCAATTCTTCTATCGGTTATTCCACGTTCATGGTGTTGTTCTCAAGATGATCGCCTAAAAACTCAATTGTCTTCTTGAGCGGGAAATTAGTAAATAGGGATGTTACACCAAGTGATAACATTCTTTTTCCTGACAAGTTTAACTTCTTCAAGGTTTCAACGAATTCGAAAGAATCCCTCAAACTGTGGACCGCTATCTGTCTCCTTACAGGCTGTAACATCCCAGCTATCCATGTCACAGTTACATGCTATAGGGAATTACTCATGTCTAAGATTGGTCGTAAGGGTATTCCACTTTTGTGAACCTTAGGCAAGCCGTAAAGTCCAGGGATAACGGTGCCCACTGGTCTGACTCTCGAAAACGTACTTGAATCGATAAGTCCCGTCTGTTTCAAACATCGCAACGATTTTGTTAAAGCCTTCTCTATGACTGTCGTTTTATCCCTCTCGTTGTCTATACTTGTAAATTTGGTTGTATCTTCCAGCGACGGCTTCATTTTATTAAAGTAGTCAGTCCTATCGAGAATGACAACTCTTGCACCTTTATCAGGCTTGGATAGTGCGATCTTTTCGTTTCGCCTTAGAGATGCAAGTGCAGATAAATGCACCCTTGTTAGTAATGTGATTGCTGCATGATTACCTACCCGTTTATCTGCAAAACAAACCACTGTGAAGGACCGCTTTATTGAATATAACATACTTCACAAATTTTGCAAGAACAACTGGTAAATATCTGTTATCAACTCAGACGATCGGTTCACCAAGCATTTAACTACAATTTACATAAACAGTGCGAACAGTAAAGTGGTCTCAATCTGTAAAATAAACTTGCCCTCAGATTGACAATTTGAAGATTGTCATTTGTGAAAAGTTGCAATACAACCTCTATAATTTTCGACCTCCTCGTAACTCTTTTCGTGACACCCATTTGATATTGCATTCAAGAATGTTTAGCCAAAACTGAATCTGCTTTCTTTGTTATTTCGCAACTAACCCCCTTGAAGATTTCAAATAACCGTATGCCATGAACAACTCTATTACACATGCCGTCATACATTTCAGCTAGTAATGTGTTAAATATAAACGGACTCAATATTACTGTGTCTAGAAGGGTTACAATGTAACACAAACGGTAACCACCGTCTAATGACAAACCAAACCGTAGACCTCCGTTTGAATATCACAACACCCCCGATGAGCGTCCAAGTAAATCAGATATGTGGTCAGCATGCTGTCTCGCACATCGAACCATACTTCAAATTGTCCGTCATTAATCTAAAGTCATCATTTTAGTAAATACGAGAGGCAAGTTGTCGATGAGTACGAAGGACATCCTTCAACCTTTACTTAACTGGTAAATCAGGTACAAACGATACTTTTTATTTGTTGGGCGATGATCGTCCCAACCCAAACATATGACCATATGATTCGAAATCGCGAAACTAATTTTCAGTGAGTAGATTGAAAACGAGAAGCCATCCCATCAGGTTTTTGATATATAACACATTGTGGAAAGCCACTGGATCATAATTCTCATGTTTATACGTGAAATCACATATGAAGTGAATCCAAAGTTATCAGAAGGTTTTCCAGCTTATCCGGTCCTTCGCGATTATCTTAAATGACACTGTTTCATGCCGATGCAGTTCAACCGTTTTCTAGCTTGAGCACTAGGCCTGTTTTCGTCCTCCTATCCCAGGTCAAAGCAACTGTAGGAAGCAGAGAGTAATTATTCACTTGTTTCCATTAACCCTTAGCTTATTTGAAAGTGTTAATCGGTACACATATCCTATTGAAAAACGTGTAAAAAATGGTTTCATCGTGTTAATTTCATGTCTCTCCGTTGCACAAACGGAGGAACTTAATTGCCAGAAATGCTTTTATCCTTTTAGAGATCTGAACTTTAGCTGATTTACAGCGTTTGAAATTCTGTTCATTGAGACTGTGATAAACATTTCGGCAAACAGAATAAATCCCTTGCGTAATAATTAACTAACCTTAATGAACATGATAACCATAGCCTTATTAATATATAATATTCAATATCTTTAGTGCATCATAACATATGATTCTAAGTGACAAACCGAAAGTTGTATAGATCTAGTCATAACTGCTTGCTGACTAACGGGCGGATGTCAAATGGTGACCTCCTGTATTGACAAGGATTTCGCATTCAAGTTGGTTTATATTCATTCATAGTCGAACATTAGAGAAAAACGCTGAAACAAATGTGGCTTCTCAGTGTGTTGTTTTTACTGACACTTAGTTGATACCTGCTCATTTACATGCGCTCTCTGTCATTCCATTAATACTGGACATCGAAGCAGAAATTCAAACTTGTGCATAAATTATGCCATTTCGATTGAGTTCTGGAACGTCACTCGTTTTATAAGTGTACAAATTAAAACCTGCATCTTAAACTTCACAATAAACATTCTATGTACCTGCCTTAGCGTGTATCATCGCTTGTTATTGCAATGATTGCGTTGAACAGCATTTCCGAATTCATATTCTACTTAAACGCATTCAATTTATTTTCTCAACTACGTTCCATCAATTAAAACAACGAGAGGAAAGCAAAACCCCAGACTTTCTTCTATCCTGCAATAAACTATAAACTTATGGACACAATAATTCAGACTTGAGACAACAGGCTTCAAACCGTATTCCTCTTTATGTATTACGCGTTATATCTATCTAGATTTTAATCTCATATACTTGCCAGTAGTTGTGACGGAACATTCAACGTTGCTTTACTGGGATTTTTTCCGAGATACTGGATTACATAGCAAGCTGTAGTTTGTTCTCAAGATAGGTCGAAATGCTGGTGAACCCCCTTTACACTGGTAGAAAATTCAGTAAAGCATACCGTGAATGTATGATTTTTTAAGAATATGCACCGACTTTTTCAGACCACTGAGTAATACATATCATCCTAGACATGTTCAAGTGGAGTCTGTTGATAAAATTTCTTCCCACATGGTTCGTCTTGTTGGATAGCCTTGCACATTTTTACGTTCAGTGACGTTTCATTATTTCTGATGATGTAGATCTGTGTACTTATGTTGTTTATAACTTTATGCTTATTTGTTGGCTTTTTTGTTCTTTGATAATGCGCGAGGTAGAACTGTGGACATGATATTTTGAGAAAATTGTGTTGGCCAATGCACAAGTGATCTCTCACCAGGCATGGCGAAATTCTCACAGCTGCACGCTGAGCCATTTCCAATACATCAGAACAGTCAGGTTAGCACTCTTTCAATTTCTGGATAGTATCTCATACGTGGGCATTAGTTAGCTCAGTTCTCACTGGTTTTCTGGTTGTTTTTCAAGAACGAACTGGTTGTATTTCTCAGAACGAATGTGCCAAACTTGAAATGATTGACCGGTTTGACCACCGCTCAAATGACATCACATTAGGCAAAGCTGATTAATCATATTCGAACGCTCAGCCGCTTTCGTTTGTGAGTAATGATCGGGTAACCTGATTCACACGGAATCACGGCTAGCCCTTTATATATGTTGCTGTTTCTGAGATGTAAATAAATGGTTTTATCTGCATCCGCGTTAACTTCACCTGCCAGACATCGAAATAATTATGATTTCTGCTTAACCTTAAGAAGCGAGTACGTTCGAAGTTGGTCTTACTGTCCACCAGGAAAGGCATAAAAATGGGATCGCCAACTGAAAATGTACACATCACCATACCTTCATCTTCATCATCCGTATGATTCCAGGATTTCAGTCGTCATAGTTATTTCAGTTTAACCTTTGTTTCCAAAACGCATTGAAATTCAAATTTAAACCACAATTATAACATGGGATAGCAATTTGTATAGTTATCGACGCATCAGGACGTGTAGGGTTTAAATAATGTAGAACTAATTGTTAACTATCAAAGAACAAAAAACGCGTATAATCCCTTCAATTTTATTCGCATATATAAGACGATAAAACCTTGGTTTCCATATCCATGCTTGGTGGATTTGTAATTAGTTACATCCCGTCTGCAACCAATAAAATTGAATACAAAGGTTTGCGTAAGAAATATTTCTTATGTCTCTTAATACATGGTCACGCTTTTCCAATTAGCTAATTTCATATGAAGATTTTGGATGACAGTAACGATATGTCGTTATTAAAGAACAAGTTTGGATGGCAAATTCACCGTATCAACTAAGAGAATGGTTGTTTGTTAGCTGACACATTAATGACACTGTAAAAGTGGCTACTGTTGTCTGCAAACTGATCAAACCTGGGAGTTTTCACCAGACTTATTAGCACCGCAGTTCCATATGTGATGAGTTGCAATACATAGATTTTGCGAATAGTGAACTTATAAGTATACTAAGTAGAGTTTTTATCGACGTACTTTGCAGATATGTTTGAACAACTATGCATGTGGGGAAATACAGAGTGCACCAATTTGAGTTCAGATTTTCATATGATTAACTTTTATACTAAAATATTTGGTTTTTTGAAATTGGAATTAATAATTTTGTAAGTTATTTATTGCAAATCTTACTGCTGTTCCATCCAGCTTCATCTAAAGTGTTAAGTATAAAATCAATGAACGTCAAACACCTTCAACTCCCTGCTGTAAATCTGTATAGGTTTTGCTACCCATAAATAAATACAATGATATTCAGAGCATAACAATGTGGGGGAATCGTAAAAATGGGTTCCCAGATAGAAATGTGAGACGAAAATTACCGCCCCATAAAAACAGACACTGCTGAACAGGGGGCTCACTTGTGAGAATATTTTCTATTTGTTCTGTGTAGCGTAAAATATAAGTTGACATGAAAAAATCTTTTCAAAAGGCATAGCGACATTTTAATTATTCTTCTCGTTCCACATCGCCTCGTTGATACGAAAACATTAAGTGCGATTAATATAAGATTTGACGAAAGAATAGACATTTGTATCCCGCGCAAATGGCAGATCTGCTGTAGGCAAAGCCTAGAGGTTCTTATTAAGACTAAGGTCATTGCAAACTGTTTGAAAATGAATGGAGCTAATGCTTGCCGTAGTAATCAACAACACAGTATTATGATACTCAAATGAAACATTGTGTGCACATTATATTTTACATGGTATATAATATATTAAACAATACGATATGAAACATTATTGTTTCTGTAATATGTAGATATTTGGTTCTGCTATTAACCAGTACAGTCGCTTGATTTGTTATCAACTTACTTTGATATGCTTGTATGTCCCCATCTGTAAAAAAAGCAAACAAGAAGTAAAACGTTTTACACTAATCTACAAATCATTTATTCATATTTAACAACCTTTTCAGTTTATTACATTTTGCGAGCTCTCAGAAAAATCCACGGAACAACATTTTTGTTTACTGCCGAAAATGTAATAATCTAAGTGTAACGTTAATCATTTAAGAAAACGTAACCGTACGTTTTATAGTAGTTGCAATACCAAAGATGCCGATAAACTGGGAATTTTTTCTTTCACCCGGAAAGGGTTTACAATTCAAACATTCTTTTCCCAATTGGCATGATGAACGTTAGTGTTATGTGTGATGCAGTAGTTATCGAAGGTGATTACTAAAATTTGTTTTGAATTGCTTAACATTGTTCAACAATTCGGCAAAAGCGGGATGTGCACTTATAAATGGGTGCAGGTTCAGTGTCACGATTGTGGATATGGAAACGAGGTAGGTATTGAGAGAGATATTGTCGTTGTGTCCGTAATAATATTTGCACTAAGACGTTCGTATAAGACTGACATTTTCTCTCAATAAGTGTAATTTGGTTTACGGTAACCAACATTCACGAACGTATTTAATCAGGCAAAATTGTCACAAAGCATTTGACTGTAACAGACCTAAACATAACAAATGATTCTAGCGAGTACAATGGTCTTTTTAAAAAATCCTCCAATGACTGATTTTGCATTTTTGCGGCAAAACGACGATGTTCGGCTCAACATGCAACCGTATTCTCGGAATTACATCAGCAAACCAGAACATAACTTCTCTAACTATCTGCTCATCACACTTGACATTTCAATCTATGTTACCACCCTAATTTGGAAAAATTTATCAAACTACAAAATGACTGAAGACAAACAATACAAGTAGGACTTGATATTAAGAAATCTGAGATGAAGCGGTGAGTCAGGTTTGCTTGAAACCACAACAGTTGGACAATTTATTTGGCAAAACCTCTTAGTGAAACATTTGAGCTGGTCAAGATAATTTTTGTACGAACGTCGAAGTTAACATAGACGTATTGTTGAACTACCAATATAAATCACGAATTCAGTTTGCTACACTTTATAATCAGTGAGCATTGTGAACCTAATTTCAACAAACGGCAGTTGGTTGCTTTAACTACTCAACTTCAAACAACTGAATGTCCGAAGTTTATGTATCTTACAAACGTTTGGGAGAAGACAGTGGCCGACAAAAACATTGTAAAATAATGGCTTTCACTTCTGTGGAAAGAAAATGCGACAAATGGATTTTCGGTTTTCCTGAACATTGCGCTAGGCAGTCAGTTAAAATCTTCAGCCAAACCTTGAAATAGGGATTTGAAAATAAATAGAAATTGAGACTTCGCTTTCACGTGGAAATTGCTTTATCAAAAACAGACCGTGTATAACTCACCTTGCAACAAATTGGAATTAACTGCGATTGAATTGGCAGCCGCATTATATGGGTTGCGTAGAATACATACATTCATGGAAAAGCTAACCATTCATTAAGAATGCTGACAAGCGTACCGAATTCCAATGTGCTTCACCCGAGTCCAGCATATGGTACACAGAATGATATACATCCGGGTGATTGAAACACTGGTTTCCAACATAGGTGAAAACGGTGTCGATGTTTGTATCAAAGCTTCGGACTACAAGTTCTACACTCCTATGCATACTCACCTGTTAAGTAAATAGAAGGTACTGTGGTGGTAAACAACATATTTTGCAAATTAGGTATATGGATTCCGTTATAATCTCGAGAAAACTTTGAGCTGATTGACCTGACTGAACAGAACATCATCTATTGGGAAAGATGTCATACGGAAAAATTACCTCCACGTGCGAATATTGAGTGTATAAACCTATGAAGTTGAAATCTTACCTTGCATAAATATGGAAAGCACTGTAAAAACAGAAAAGATATTTTTATTATTTCTGCGGGAGATATTGATGTCTTTTGAAATTGGGTTATTTCAGTGAATTCACTGTTGTCATGTTACGTCTGCAGTAAGATTGGCTCATTTACCAGATCTGTAGGCTTGAATAGTTCCAATGATGTTATTTCAGATTATTTTGATCAATTATACTCTCACTGCAAGAATGCCTGTTCGAACAATAAACAAAGTACAAATTTTTAAGGTTTCGTGTAAACTACTTATTTTTACCTTAGGCAATGATCTCCCCTCACGTGCAACAATGAATCATTTTCTGTCATCGCTTTGACCAAGAGTAGACTAGTGTGACTTTATCTATGGAAATAAGTTTTTAGAATTTTTTTGACATTCGCCGGTGTTACGTGTAAAAATTGTTGACAGTATACGAAATGGTACTACCATCTTGCGAAACCGGTCTTCGGATTATATCATTCAGAAACTCCACTGTTTGTTTAAGGAACTTTCGAGGATTTTGACGCAAAATTTGACGATAAATTAAACTGCTCTTTTTTTATGAGGTTAACAGAACTTATACCTCAACCGTTGAATAAGTAGTATGTTGCTGCTCAGAATTGTGAAAACATAACCGTCGCTACATCAAGTAATACAATCTAGATCCAAATAGTTTTGAATATCCGCAGCAGAATTTCCATTGAATTAAGATAGTTTATGTGCCTTCGATGGATATGTACGTAAAGGTAGGCTTTCAGTATAATCCTGGACAAAGCTATTGCCTTGTATGCGGCAGACTAGATGTTTTGCAATTTCTTTATGGGAATGATCTGAGAAAGTTCATCTATTAATTGACGCAAGGTAGAAAACTTACCTCTCAAAGAATTCCCCTTTGCTAGATGATTATTGTGAGCATATATTTCAAAGGTTAGACAATATTCATTGAATGACCTGTGCAGTATTTCGAACCGTGATAACAATCGTTTGTTTAAAATATAACAAATTTACCTTTATCATAATAAGGTGTAACTAAATGGAACACGGAAACAGTTGATGGATGAACGTTCATTATGCAAAATGTAAGTAAAATGTACCGGCTTGATTTCAACCTAAATTTAGACTTCGAAGCAAAAACTCACCTTCATCTCTCAACAAAGTTGCAACTAAAGTTGAATTGTCAGAAGGGGTTCGTTGATGTTGTCTGCAGTTAGTAGTCACTATAAAATAATATGTGATTTATCAGCCCACAGCAAGCGGCTTTTGTCTGTTGCTTACTCTGTTCAATCGCGGGAATTTCTGGAAAACAATTTGATATAGTACTTAGAGTAGTCATTGCAAACATCCACTGCAAATAAGTTTCATTCGATTCATTGCCTTATAATTGGTTGGAATGAACCAGCTAATTAATGTACATTTCCAGCGAGTACGGTATTCTAGGCATGTTGATTTACCTCGTTTTCCATCTGCAATGCAACAAATTCAAAACGTGTACATGATAACAGATACCTACTTTGTATTAATATGCGTTTACTTTCGTGGAAGAAGATTTTACTTACGAGTTACCAAGAAATATTTTTCTGTAGACATGCGTAATAAGAGATTTCCGATGAACTGTTCGTTTAACAATAAATTCGTTGGCTGTTTTATCCATGCATCTGATTTCGCATGATTCTACGAGTGAAACTCACACCAATTTTTTTTATATTTCGTGTCGAGATTACATTTCAAATTGTATACGCTTACCACGCACATATTCGAGCGCAGTCGTTTCAAAAAACATATGAGCAACATTTCACACAAACGAACGACCACTGATTGTCGAGCTAACGTTTCTGGCTATTACTGAGTCACGTCTATGATGTTTCCAAATGTGATCAGATGTGCTACATCATCCGGTTGTAGTGATATGTCTGCTTGCCTTCTCAACTCGGGTCAATTGGTAACAAAAAAAATGCGTCAGTCTCACGGTTTCGAATAGTAGAACAAGCATATGATAGAACATCTGATTATCATCAGGTCCAAGGAACTCAATGGTGAAGCATTTCCGTTCTGGTGCAGTCCACTTTTGACGATATTTCTCGTGTGGTTTCTGTTCATTCGGGCTCAAATTTACCATCATGTTGTCATATTCCAGTATTTAATTGTTATGACTGATAAGAGTGAATTTAACGGTTATTAGGAGTTATTTTGATGTATTTTCTCTAATGTTGAGCTGCTAGGTACAATGTGTAAGATCTCAGCTTATCGCACATACTAATCAGCGTCGTCAGTGCGTTAGTCATAAAAACTGACTCCCAAATTGCTCTAACAGAAGAATTATTGTTGGTGAAAATCGTACACAAGTTTAAAATTAAATAGAATCAGAAACATACGATGTGCAAATTTTGAAGAGAGACAGGAATTCAAAATCTTTTTTCCAGTGGAAATGCAGTTGTCTCATGTTAGTATGATCAATCAGTGTGTTTATGTACAGTTATTAAAGTTTGCGGCTTCGAACAATTGTTGGACAAATAAACTCAGCATATAATTAAATTATGAGGCCACCTGTTCTGAAACTTTGGATGTACAGTCCAAGTTTTCTGAGCGAGGGAGGTGCACGTTCACATTTCTTCTACAACTTCAGTTGTTTTACTGAAACAGATGCTCTGACTTGCCGAGATACAACAGGACTTTGTCCACATTTCAATGGTGAGTTTCATGGAATCATAGTAAAAAATTGTACACTTATTGGATACTCTATTTGGGTTTGTTTGAACAGTGCGCCTGGAGTAAACTTATTTCAGTAATGTGGGGTCGAGCACCATGACAACTTCCTTGCGAACATTACAGTAATTAGCTAACTTTTTTGTGATTACTATAGGACGAGAACCCGTCAACAAAATTGTATAAATCACATGCAATTAGACACTCAATTATTATTAAAAACTCAGCTTAAATTGCAAATCATATGAAATGTGCCACTATTTCTATGACTATCAGTGATTTATTCGATTCACTGACCATCTATTTCGGTTCGTTAACTATAACGCAATTGTTCGGTCGAGAGACGATTGCGATGGATACAGTTGGTATAGAAGAGTTGCTCTGCAGCTAAAGAGATTAGTCATAAACTTTCTGAAGCATTCATCTAATCTTGCTGGCTGGGACGTAGAAGAATGTGACAAAATTCATACCCAAATCAAAGTGAAATCAAAAACCTCCAAAAATTGTCTCAGCAGAGTCGGTTAGGTGCTCACAGAAAACCGTATGGAATGACAAGCTCGCTAACTGAAATGACCAAGTTACAGCAGTTCTTCCCCGCCACTTGGTAAACAGGAGGAGTTGCGAGAAAACAGTTCATTATAAATTTTATCAGGAGTCCGACGTCTTCATACTCTAACACTTACAGGAGACTCATAGGTGAAAACAGAGTCGTAGACCGTTTTAGCTTCAGCATTTGCACGCGCTATGTGGATGTTTTTGGTCATCTGTATTGTAAGCTTAGACGGTTTTACCAGTGAACTCCATATATCGTGTTAAATAATACCAGCAAACTTATAGTTTGTTGGAGGGCGTCTTTAATTTGCTTATGCACATAAGTACCATAAGGACATCGCTTAAGTATATGAGACAATACATAGTGTATGTTGCTTACCCAACTGTATAAACGCAGAAAACACTAAAAACATGTGATGTGGGGGTACGTGATTTCAACTGAGTATCGTTTGTCGCAAACTTATTAACACATGCTCGGTCGAATGTTAATATGATGTTTGGAAAAACCCACTTAAACTACTGCAAATATAAATACAAGGACTGCAAAGGCGGTCGCCTTTATCAGATTTTGGTACTCGAGTTTTCAATGCCTTTTTGGTTACAATCTTCAGAATCATATGTCAAGCGACAGAACGTTCACAACCAATACTAAACCTGAACATTTGTTTTGAAGTTAAATTTGATGTGCTTGAAATCAAAAGGTAAACTACCGAACATAAACAGTCTGCGTTGTAACACAACTCACGCGTTTGCCATTCTAAAGTTTTCGGCACGGACGAACGACAACGCATTATAATTGCTATCACATTCCGTATTAAATGTTTATACAAACGATGCTGCGCGAATCAATCTTGATGTTTTTTCGTCATAATGGCAACAAAAATGCGAGCATTAAATTACTTTCTAATAGTTTTGCAGTAATATTATGAGGTTAATGTTATCACCATATCACCAACTCACGTTCTACCAACTGGTTGCTTAAAGCTACAATTAATGAGTTTATCATGTGTTAGTGATCTCTTACCGATGTCATTGCTCAGTGGAAAGTCAGTCTAAACTGACTTTTCAACAATTAACCCTGTTCTGAAATAAACTATCTCACAATTTATGAAGCAACTTGCTTTGAGATAGCTAGTTTCATGGAGGTAACTGTTTAACGAGTATTTATACTTTTGTTTATGACACTGTTCTGGTACATGCTTAAACGTGTCTTATGTAATGATACTCAATATAACTGTTATTATTGAAACTACTGAAAATGAAACATTGAATCGTCTTTAGATGAAAATTATTTAACAAGAAAATAATGTGCAGCACACGCAAAAAATGCTTGATTTGTGGAACATCCGTGTTAGCTTGCATATACTGATGGAAGAATTATTCAACATAATAAATGTTCACACAATTTGATTATCAAAAACCACTTCAGTTCTCCACAGTTTGCGTGTTATCAAAAACTGTTTGTGTGAAACTGGTGTACGCATGATGAGTAATACAATACTCTTTTTAAAACTTTGAATGATGCGATCATAAAGTGTAACCTGAACTATGTCACCTTGGTTCCTTGCAATAAGATGTACGGAAAAATCGTATATCACACCTGGTACTTTCTGGCTGTTATCTGTAAGTGAATCCATTAGTAGACATGATGCTCAGTTTATTTTCTGCCTCCACAATCAATGTTTAAAGGCATTTATCCTTCATGGTCAGCAAACGAGGTAACATATGCAGTAATGGTTGAGGCATATGAAGTAATATACATTTGTGGAAAATATGGATTGGTTTGTGTGTTATCAACATGTCAATCAGAGAATCATGGCAAACTGAGTTTGCCTTCAATATGGCTGAATGAAGTTCACAGTGAATCAATGAATAGGTTACTTGATACAATTAACGCAAGCGATGTGACTGTATGTTAATTAGTTTTCTGTATCGAACAAGTTTGCTTATACTGAGTCTGTTCTGAAGCAGACGTGATCATCCGTAGTACATTTACTCAAAACATCCATTATAGAACATCATGACTTTGCAGTATCAACGTTCGCACTTTCGTTAGAATCTTACGAGACTCGGTTAGTTTACAATGATAAACCTTTGGTACCTTAAGCCATATCTGTACATTCTTCGCTCGACTATGAGTTTTCCACCACTGAGTTACCATTACACTCTTCAAGGTTTTTTTGTGATCGCCATTCAAGCAACAAAACAACAGGGCAATACTGTAATGGAATAAATTAAATCGACAGCACTGATAAGTGTAGTAATAAAACATTTAAAAAAACAAAGACCTGGTGCTTAATTGACATTGCGTAGCGAGGGAACGCATATGAGTCTTGTTCGCATTTGATCAACGTTCGACGTGTATGTGTACTCCCAAAAGTTTTTAGTTGATGATCATGTCTTCAAATTTCCAAAACAAAAAATATTTATAATCATATATATATATATAGCATAGCTTACATTGCATAGCTTACCAACTTCTCCATAGTCCTCCGTATCTATAGTAGATATAAACCAGCAACAATTATGAAACGGCCCTGCCACATAATTAGTTGGAAATGGCATGTATTTGAATCTGCCTATGAAGGTTAAATAAACAGTTCAATTGCATTCCGCTGTGTGCACGCAACTGCATTTTACAATGCTCATCATAGAAGTTTTTGCGTAATACGTTATCTTTAATGACCACATGGAGTTACGTAAACTTTCTTCGGTAATGACTGCATGCACCAGTATCCAATCAATGCACACAAACTGAGTTGACGTGATCGCTGTTTGGCGTCATCGTAAATTGTTACGCCAGAACAAATCGAAGACCAATGTTCAAGAAGGCTATTAACTTATAAAGTAGGCGCAGCGTAAGTTCTCGATTGTGGAAACCTGTTAATCTGTTTTCAAAATGAGAACAATTCTAACTACATCTACTTCAAAGGTGATCACGACGTGCACATTTTGAGGTAACATATTGCACGAAAAATTTTGTTTAATCATATCATGATGTCGTTTTGATGATGATATAAATGTTTCCAAACCCTTGAGAATTGTTTGCACCCTACCCGCGTTTTTGCGCTTTAGTACTGTAAAATAACTGTTGAAACGTAGGTAAGAAAACAACATGAATCTATTTATTTGAATGGTGAACAGTATGAGACGTACCGTAATAAGCCTCCTCTTTGAAAACAAAAACGCAAGTGTACAAGATGGATGGTAACCTGAATTGTTTCAAATGACACATTCCCCATTCAAAGAATTGATTAGTTCACCGGTTGATAAAAAACAATAACTGTTTGTAGAGGAAATTCCTCAAATCCATCGTTGGATTTAATTATGAGACTGACAACTTGCCGTACTCAAACACTGGACAGTGACATAAAATTGCACTACCGTTTATCTAAGAACATTGTAAATGGTATATATCATGCACCAGAAGACACGTTATACATTACATTTTCCAGAATACGAATACATATGCTGATGGTTTCGAAGACTGTTATCCATTACTTGCTTGTGCTGTTTAGTGTCACAGTCGTGAGTAGTAAATCAATGGCATATGCACAGAACAGCCGTTGTCAAAAGTTCACATATGTCGTCAAAATTATCGACTGACAGGAAAAAAGTTCATTGTAACTTACCAGAAAAGTCCTCTACCAATGTAAAATGTGTGGAAATATTTGAATATGGGTGATTTTCTGATAGTTCGAAACAGACTCACATCAGCTCAGCATGCATCATTTGAACATTTCGAACAACTCTCAATCAGTAGATCAACAAGTTAATGGTAAGTCAGCAGATAACAATGTACAGCAGGCGTTAAGTTAGTCGAAACATACGTGTAACTGTGCTTCCAATCGCAATGCAGATCAACGCAACAACCAACGGGAGGTATAACATTATCTGAAGATGTTTTTTGATATGATCTCTTGGTGCGGGCATTAGATTGGCATATATACTTATGCGAAACGCTAAAGAATGCAAGTTAGTGCGCTAGTTGTTGGATTCCTCAGTTCTCCACTATGATTGGCCAAAATGTGTCATAAGGAATTTACTCAACTATCCTCTTTGGCCTTATATACTAAGGTCAAAGTGTCAACTTTCAAGAAAATCGTATTTTCCTTGAAATCAATACATCTTGATAAAGCATGTGTAAGTGTTAGCGCTTTCCTAAAAATTGAACAGACACGTCACGTCATTCGGCTATCGCGATATTGTCTAGAGAAGTTGGTGTATCCGATAGTTGCAGTGTTGTTACACATGACGATTTACAGTTGGTAAACCACTGCATATCCAAAAACCGTTTGCACCTAAGCAACCCATAACTGAAGACCTTTTCCGGAACAAGAAGATTGACCACTTTATGTATATTACGGGAAGCAGTGAAATGGTTTGTTTATTCAACTTGAAGTACAAGACACAAGGACCAATATAGGTTCGACATTATCATGCATACGACGGAGCAAGAAAAGACACTCATGGTTGTGCACCTCAATCGGAAATTAAACATGATGACTGCCCACGACGAGTTATTCGATGTTCGCCGATTAGAGGAAACATGAGTACAAAGAATTTTAAGTATTTCACGCAGCTCGGACACCTCGATGCATCCCAACGGAGACCACAGAAACTAGTAGAGGCATTTAACTTAAATTAACCTGACTGTTAGGTCCGCTCAAGGTTAATTTTTCTGATGTATTCTTCCTCGTGAAACCGTTGTTGTTGCAAAAGTTCAGCTCATGGGATTTAGTGCTTCAGGTGGGATACGCCCTGATTAGGACAAGTATGAACGCCTACCGAAGTCACCTGAGAATAAATGTTGGTAAACGAGCGAGTATTATTTTGCCTAACTTGCTCGCAACAGGAAGCTGTGAAGTTATTATTCAAGCAGAACATGAACTAGACTAGTTAAGTGTCTTTACACCACTCATTTGCTTATGTGACTCAGCATGCACTAGCTTGAAGTCTTTTTCACGGCCGTCATATTATCTCCCGTTAAGTCGTGATAACCTTCTTGCAGGAACACCGACAGAAGGTAAATAAGTAGTTCATCCGCTCCCAGTTGGAATAGCAGACAAACGCGGATTGTACTGTCAGATTATCGCTGTGAATAAGTTGTTTACTTGATTTTGGGAGAGGAATTGCCTCTGATGATTGCGTTTACGTAATGCTATCTTTATTATCCAACGAGACATCTTTGTGATCGTTGCAATTGGCGACAGTCACACATATAGAGCACTCAATATTCTTCGTGTAAGCAAGTACTGTGAGACTGTGATCTATTCTCATCTGGTATGGAAGACTGCTCCAGTGATGAATAAGTAGGAAAATGGAGCAACATATCGTTTGCCTCGATGCTACAGGCATCACGGTCAAGTGTCAGGTGCCGCTGGATCTTTTTAATCACTGTGACCAGCAATTTATGAAACTAGAGCCTTCACTTGATTAACCGACTTTCCCTATACGTCGATTCACCATAGTGATGCCGCCAAAGTTACGAATAAATATCTGCGCAAAATACCATCTATGGTATCACCGAACCACTAATATTGGGAGGCTTTGACTGCTCTGAAAGATAATTCACTGATATTATAGTTTATTTTACAATGTTATCTTTCAGTTGGTCCCCAGGCTTGCTGTTAACAAAACAAAAATTAAAATGCCAGTAACAGGACGAAAATTCCGCCTGCTGCAGGGGACAAATTGGTATGCACTAGACCCTCGTCCATTAGCAGTTTAAAAGGCCTTCCCCAAAGAGCATTCAAATGTATTCCGAGCAGGCATCAAGCTAAAGAACACAGCGGGGTTTAGAACAAACCGTATAATTTCAATAGTATTTGGAAGTATGATGAGCATTTGGTTCCGGCCTAGTCTGGGACTAACGGAAGCAACCAAAGGAGGAGAAAGAAAAGAAGGGCGAGATGGGCTCCACCCAAGAGAAAAGTGCGTGGAACCATCGAGTGCATTGAATGACTCTCAACCTTGAAGAATGGAACAGTAGATGAATCGTTAGGATAGGAAAAGCATCCGCTGCCTGCAGGTAGTTAAACGACGAGGAAAGCGGCACTGAGTTCATATCAAGCCTTCTATAGCTGGCGTACACAGGATCATGCGTACAGAACAGGCAAGCGGGAAAACACGGTTGCAGCCTAGATTATTAGAGAAGTTACACGATCGCTGATCATTATACTGTTTCCTTGTAGTCGCATTACGTAGCTGGAAACTGGGTCGTAGACTTCCTGGAGAACAGAATTTCGAAGGTTTCAGGCAGGCTGTGCTACCGACCACTATTGCCAATATACCGACAATCCACGGAGTATGTTTGGAATAAGCTTGTTTGCGAACGCCTTACGAGTTATTGATCAGTTCATTGACGCTTCGGCAAGATTGGCTGTATGTGAGGGTTGGTAGCATCAGATGAATAAACATGTGCTGGGCTTCATCTGTGACGTTGATCAGCTTGATGACCAATAAACTTCACCGGTGTAAAGACAGCCTTCTGTGTTGTTTTCGGAGCAGATCACAAGCTGGAACTAGCACTTGAGTAAACAACTTGAGTGAACAATCACCGGGCTCTTCAGATCATATGGGGAAAACAAGTGCATTTTAAGCAAAATATGAAACACAAGTTAATTTTATATTAAAATGTTGCTGCATGTGACAACGCATAGTTTGGAATGCTCGTCTAACTTGTTACAATAAACGAGAATGTAGTTCCAGGTTACCATTGAAAATAGGTTTAATATTTCAATAATATATGGCGATTTATGGGAGTTGCATTGCCAGTGTTGTGAAAAGAGGATGAGTAGGACAGTGGGGTGGACAGTAAAGTGCACTTTAAAACGTTTTCTCTAGATTTGACAAACTGCGTTCAACCCGGTTTTATAGCTACTACATTGCCGCCTCATAACTTGCAACTATTGCGTGCCACATTAGACTACTTTTTAGTTTATGCCACATTCGCATAAAGTGCCCCGTTAATTTTGCTTTCTTGTTCAACATCACAGCAAGACATGTTGTATTTCAGAATACAGACATTTTGACCATCCTCTTCAGTGCGTTACATTCTTTTGCATAAGGAGCGCAGTTAGCCTTACTATTCTAACGTTGCTGATTAGCTCCAGTTAGTACCTATGACTTCCATAGTAAAACTGAAGTTGTTTAAGACACTTTTTAGATTACGCTTCATGTGGCCAGTATTTCTGTCACTTTCACCCTTGTGTAATTTTCCTGTATACTAAATTCGTTATTGTGGTAGATTTTCCTCCAACAGTACCATCAACATTTTTTTATATCGTCATGTTTTCTGCATTCAACTAAGCAGACAGCTTGTAACCTTCCTTAAACACTAGCATGGTTTTAGTTTTAGGTTAGCAAAAAACTAGTGTGTGTTCTGAATAGAATACATAATACAATGAAAACAAAAATATTGAGCTTATTATCTAGCAGATATCTGCAAACTAGAACAACAAAAGTCATGCACAACACGTAAATGTTTTCGCTAGTTTCTACTTACTGACCTTTCGTTAACTTCAGGTAAAACGCTTTACTATTGCAAAGGACAGTTCACTGCATATTTACGTCAATAAACCGGGCTAACATGTTGTGATTGACTTCAGTGTGAATGAAAAGATCGACGTGAATACTAATGCAACGGGGAATTGAAAATCTTCTAGTACTTGACTCGAGATAAAATAAATAAGTGTCCACTTAGTCGTTTATATCAAGGACAGACTTCGGATATGAGTGTTTTTCCCAGTGTTGTGCATATCCAGCTGGTGGAATTGTTTTGTTGACGGTGTTTATTTATCTTGAAATCAAATCACTTTTGTTGTTTCCCGCCTAAGTGCTCGGAAGCCTCATTAAAGCAGTCCTTTCTCCACCATAATTTTACAATTGTTACGGTATCCAGCATGCCTCCTAAGTGTTGTTTATCCAGTTACTTGAATTGATAGCCAGCATATAAAAATATGTTGTTTCGTTTCATAAGCACCGATTAGTCCTAAAGCATTATGGTCGATTGGCAACGTAGAACACTAGCTTTCACAAATCCGAATCTAGCTTAATATTTTAAGCGAAGTTTGTTCAACCAAAATGTTGCAAATTTGAGGGAGTGGGAGTGTGATCGGTGGCGTCTCAAACCTAGAACATACAGTTGTGCAAATGAAACGCTCTCTTAATTCGGTGCCGATTTCTCATCAATCGGTACTTTGGTCGATTGATAACCTTCATAATAAAGTAACCAGAATCAAAATGTGACAACAGTCAAGATGGGTTGGATGCAAGCAGGGGAAAAGTAGAGAGTGACGGGACACGCAAAATATGATGCTCATATTGACCATTAAGACGGATTAGAGAAATATGAACAGCGAGACTGGAGAGCAGCCGATCTAATGCCAGATGGATGGGCTTACCAAGAAAGCAACTGAATTTCAGAAATCTGAAACAATATACTCCCTCATAACTGCCCCACCCTAACAGAAATTATAAGTATATATAACGTTACTTTTGTTCTCATCGGTCGCAAACGCAAAACACGTCAATTAGATACTACATAAACGAAAGGACATACATGAACAGGACACACCTACAAATACACTGAGCATCATATAATGAAGACCATGACAACGTGGTAGATCGCCTCAACACCTTTTGCACAATACGTCAGCTAACGACTTCGCATAAACAATGAGACGCAGAAAGCCAGGAACCTAGGGTCCCGATTGCGCAAACGCATCATGAATGCGTTATTAATAGATCAACTTGGCGCCCCTTTGTCATAAGGTGTTTGGCAAGCGACAACCATAGATTACAAAAAATAGTTCTCCAAGTTGTTGCTAATGTGTCATCAGTTGCTTCAACCAATACGGGATGTGTTCAAGGACTCGTTTTGATAGTTATCCATCTGTTCTGCTTTGTAAAGGTTACTGCAACTGAAAGTGAACAATACAACTATACAACATGGAAGACAGATGAGTCTGACCAGCTGCATGCGCGAGTGAAGAGAACTGGTCCTCTGGCGGTTTTAACTGAGCGCAACTGCGTAACTGCACAAGTATGGGCTGGAGCAGACTGTAATTTGCATTTGATGTCGTTGAATAGGTGATCGATTCTGAATGGGCAGAATATAGAGACATCCTGTTTCCAGCAGTGAATGCGAACGCAGTGTTCCAGTTCACCGTACTGAGCGCCTCGATGAACTTTTCGGGATATCCACTTAATGGTAACGTACGTCTCAGCATCTTTCGTTGGGTGTGCGTTTTGTCTAGGGTAAAAATAAGCCTGGCTGTGTAAAAGGTTGTTTCTGACAGTCCGTGTTTGTATGCAACAGGAGCGAGACTGGAAAACTGGAGATACTGACCACCTCATGTCGACTTGCGGTGAACTGAGCGCTGTAAAGTGCCGTCTGCGGGTCTAGCAGTGAGTACACCTAGAAAAGGTAAACAGTTGTTCGAGTAAACTTTGTGAGACAAAGATAAACAAGGCTGAGTGTTATTAAAAAAGCTGAAAATCGATGCAAAATGAGTAGCATCAGTAAAACTCACATATCATCAACGTAACGCTTGTGCAACAAAGATTTGGCCATATAGCCTGGGTTGTTCCACTCAATCACTCTTAGGAAGAGGTCTGTAATTGTTGGGTCTTCAACATTGAAACGAGCATATTTTGTGCACTATGAAATAAGATTTTTGAGGTATCCCAGCGGACCACCTATAGCATAGTTCAGACTAGCGGTAAAGCAAAATGATAAATCAACTGTCTCACGAAGGGAAACAATTGTGAGATGAGAATGAACATACACGGACTACACTTCTTGGGTGCTGTTCAGAATGTACTTTACGACTTCAGCCAATTCGAAGGTATCCTTCAACTAATGCGGAAGTTATGCTCATGTATATGATCGAAAATTTTCAAGTTAAACTTCATTCACATTTGCTTGCAGTCTACGCATGCACATATACTTTCTAGTCAGCCCCTTTCGACAGGAAGGTTAGACTGGGAGTTCGCTCTTGTTAGACCGAATCAATAATACCACGGTTGGGGTTAGCTCTCCGGCCACGCTTTCAAGAGGCAATCGTCTCAGGCTGACTAGCTGGAAAATTTATCCGAATGAGAAGACTGCGATCAAGTATGAGTGATGTTTACATTAAAATTAACCAAATCCCCAACTAATCATCACTTATCTAAAAACCAACTAGCAGATTCACTCAGATCAGGGATGTCGATCTGTCTAGGAAGTCCTAATCTCAAAGTTATCGACTGGAGTTAACATACAGTAACTGTGTCTCTTATCGAGACGAACGGGCAACCTGTTTAGTACTCATAAGCGAAA
>LUCH01005015.1:0-10352 GCA_013368495.1 Paragonimus heterotremus
TTCAGGGACCGGTTTCATTTGGACACATTGTGCATCCTGAACATCTAGATGGCATTCTGCTTCAGAGAAATTGTATTGATTAATTTGGTTAATCTCACTGTCTTTCTTATTTGGCAACATGTAGATTTTCATGCGTTGTCAAGTTTCACTTGACCTTGTGACACCCACATAATTCCTAGTCTAACATTGTCATTCAATTAAGAAAGCATTTGATCGGAGTATGAACATAGTTAAAATCGCTAGCATCAAATAAACTGAACTGTAATCGAAACGTTCGTAAACGTTATATTGCATAGGACGGTGACCATCCTGTAACTAGCTTGACGTATAGGCAGCTAATTGCACGGTCGTTGTTTCTAAATCGTGCAAACGCGATGTGGCGTTCACAACTTTCATATACACGTTCCCGTTCACACAATTGCAATTTCTTTGAGGCGGTAGCAATTCATTATATTCCTCTGGATTGGAATATGAGATGGCTTTATACTTGCCAGTTGATTTGCAGTTATTTGCGCATTTTAAATAAATGTTTGTATAAGTATTTTCTGCCATTTTCTCCTTACTCTATGCTAGGGTTTAAACGGTCATTAGATTAGCTGTATCAATTTGCCCTCAATCAAACCACGGGAAAACGTTGTGAGCAAACATTATAAACATATAACGTATACAACTGTTTTCATCGTTTAGGCTATGGTATGCAATAATCAACCTAGCTATGAAATACATTATATCAATCGAACGAATGATTGTTCGGAGTACATTGTGCGTTAAGAGATTGTATAGTGCATGTGGTAATTTCTATTCTCATTGAGAATTCTTCCAACGATTATATCACTGTTTATCGCGAACCACGCGAATACCCTCACGTGTTTTGTCCAATAAAGAATAAAGTTATCGAAATAATGTATAATAGAATCTTGTTGGCAGGCAGCACATACTCAATGTGAATTCATTGTTCCTAGCTGTACTTCATGCCTGTTTATCTCACTCTCATTTTAAACTGAAAATGACTTAGCTGAACGAAAAATGAAATGACATGTCAGTGTGATGTTTATGAAGTTGAGGTGCTAAAATAATTTTGGTAGACCAGAGGTATATCCTATTGCGGGTGTTCTGTCGTGTTTTTTTCCTCTGGCCTACGACATTTTCAGTTTGTTTCTCGACATCATTCACATTTCGTTTGATTCATTTTGTCTAAATGCTTCAGATTTGTTTGTTTTTCTCTCTTAGGCGACTTAATTTCTCCGGCATGTTTGTGGCTTCACATGGCACTGTAATATGGTTTTAACTGTAGACCATTCTGAAATCCTCCGAATTATTCCTTCGGTATTGAATAGCGCTGGGCTACTGCTAACTTCTTGGCACGTTGACCTTGTTGAAAGATGACTGCTAAATTGGACGTAAAATATTCGCTCAGCTACCTTCAGCTTTCAGTTTCGACTTCCACATCTTATATTCTATCGAAGGTTGGTGTGTAATCCTGGTGAATAACAAAGCCACACAAGTTGGATTTAAATGCTTTCTTTTTATACATGTGGGGTTATAAGCTAATGCAAAGATACAAATTAGAATATGTTCTTTCTTTGAATGCTTTCTTCCAGGTTACTGTCGGCTCCTCAGCTTATCCGCTACTGCAGGAAATTTAGCTCATTGTCCACTGATTACCGTTCAATCGTGAAGTTGATGTACTGATAAAAGAGACCTATGTGATCATTGAATTTCATTATTGTTTCTTTTGTGGTTTCCGGATAGTCAGTAATCGGCTACAGTGGTATCCCAGGTTTGTGTATTTTTGGCAAATAGTGAAACCTCGAAGTTAATGCAGTTTTACATATGGGGTAAACCAAAGTGATTTACCAAAGCTGACTTTCATTCTCCAGGGCAAACGTGCCGTTAACTCTTTTGATTTATTCGAGGTAGACGGTTGCTCCTTCACCGGAATCGTGACCATCCGAAATCTGGTCATCTGTTTTGCTTTCATAATCTGCCCTGTTCAGAATGACGACATGACTTCCTTTGTATGCTTCTGTGATAATTATTGATTGATTGGACCGCAACCTTTCAAGGGCATTTCGTTCCTTGATACTTAGGCTGTCTGTTTCAAGTTTCTGATCTGTAGTGATCTTAGAGACCTTTGTCCGAGCTCTGTTCGCATCAACGGTTGGTAACATCTACAGTGACTCCTCCACTACTGGAATCACTTCCAGTGTTTTTAAAAGTCATGAACTCATGTTGAAATTTAAACCACTGTTTAAGTGCTCACATTCAGCTTCTGGCAATGCTCTGTCCGATAGGTTTATTACGTATGGGACAATGGCATCTCGTACGTCTGATTTTGAACAGTCGCCACATTGTTTCGCCAAAGAAAGGAGCTTTTTATGCCTACGCTGTTTTCTTTGTTTTACCATATCGCTCGTTGTCTCACGTAACAAGCAATGTCGATCTATCGTTATTCGCACCTGAAATCGTCACGTTATGACTTCCCATGTACCGTGAACCCATTTATTCCATAGTAGCCTTTCTACACACTGCATCTTGAAGGGACAAACATATGCCATTTAATGACTGCCTCAGTGTAAGTTTTCTGATTTAAATTGCATGATAAAGACTTTCCGAACGGGTTGAAACGTCGCAAAACCGATAACTCTCGCCTTAAAACTCGTCGCGGCTTGATTGAAGAAATCATTTAATAGGAGCATTATTAGGTTTTATTTCAAACGACTATCTTTATTTACGTATCTTTGACTTAAGCTTTGCTCGTTCTGCAGCACAATCAAGCTATCGGCCTTCTAGTTTGTTTTCTCTAGTTGACCTTGTTTTTTGACTTTTGAATCGATGGTTCAATTCGGGAGGGTTGTGATTGTTTCTATTGCTATACCCGGTAACTTAGTGGGTTACTATCGAAATATTCATGTGATTTGTCTGTCTTTCTAAAATTTCTGCAGTAGTCGTTTGCTGAAGAATTATCCAAAGAAGCTCGTGTGTTAAAACCAATGAGGGATATTAGTATGAAACTGAGCGGGAACAACATTGGCAGGGTTCTTCACCTGACGTTCCTGGATAATATCCAGATATAAATCTCCCTATCTGGTGACTAACACTCGCAAATCCCCATGGTAGAACAAATCGCAGGACCTTTAAAATTCGATATTGTGTTATATTAATAAGCGGAACTAATGTACAAATTCTAACTATGAAACTGCTATCTATTTAAGATTTGCAACAAAATGGTGTAGAGAAGGCTGCTGTGACAGTCAATAAATCGAGAAAATGTTTGAAGATGTTACCAGTTTGCTGCAAAATTACATCGAGTTAGAGTGATTTCAAACAAAACAGTAATATGTGCACGTTGCAGAAGGTTCGCCAAATCCCTCTGAATTCTGACAAACTCACGGGTGCCACTCAATCAATGTCTTCCTCACTCATAGTTTGCTGTCTTAGCGTTTAACACAAAGGTTTGCTGTGAAAAGCTCGAGTTAACAGGATACAATCACTTTATTATTTTGGTTATCTAACTAGCATGTCTTAATCTGATTGAAAACAATGACGTTGTCTTTAAACTCCTTTGTCAATGTTTGACTGGTGTGGCAGATTCGTTGTTTCAAATTCAGTTGAAGCCCACATTATTCGCAAATGAGATTCACAAAACTTGTCAGTTCCGTCACATTGCTTGTAACAAATACAACATTGATGACCAACGATGGTTCTGGTGGATTCTGGTGTAAACTGCTGAGAAGTCCTGTTTGGGCAGCTAGATCACTGAATCATCTGGTAGATTCACCACGATACAGTGTAGTGTGATGAGGTAACTGAGTCCAAATGTAACACTTTTTGAGCTCCTGGCATGTTTTCGTATCTCAGCTAGTAAAACCCTTCACGTGTTTGGGCATGCTGTTTCTGTCGCTTGTTCAAATCAGGCTAAAGGCCATATATTTTTCGCGAATGAACCTACATAACAATTAAGCCAACACTAGTGAAGACCATTTCGAATTTTGTTGCATGGTGGGAGTGAGATAATCACTTTGGACTTATTGGCCTATGAAATGTATATTTTCCAGCAGTCTATTTGCCACATTTACTATAAAATCAGAACCACAGGAATTTTAAGTCGGACAATACCAACGTCTTCATCAATCACATTTCAGGTCAACAGGCGTTGGCAGAATGACAATGGGACAAACTGCCTGCATTCAAACAATTCGGGCTTTCTGAAACGAAAGTTCGTTATAATTACAAAAGTAAACCTTGGGTGAGGAAAACACAATTCCTGCTCAACTTTTCGGATAGTGCTCAGGAGGTGGTTAGAAATTGAGTACGGTTCCGCGAGCAGTCTGTCTTTAGTTGTTCATTATTGGATCAGTTACTTAACACCCTATGTTATCGTGGTTGCCAAGTGAGCAAATTCAAAGAGCGATTAGTCACACAATTATGTCAAAGGGTCGTAAGCTGGAGGGCAATCGAGTGACTGAATAGGACTCTGAAGTTATCAAGTAAGTAATGGTAGCAATTACAACCGCACAGCCCACAAAAATGTCTCCTGAACACAGAACGGTGTAACTGAATTGCGGTCGCTTTCGTGGTGGGCAGAATACGAAATTTGATTTATGAAGATTGACGGTTCGGGAGGCGGTAAATTGGTTGTAAAACCATTTGCGGTAAGATTTGGTGTCCTAAATCAACGAGGCGCATCAGACTTGCATTAAAACAACACTTTATCTCGCCCTTAGTCGGCTATTTGAGGCGGCGTTGGCGTGTCCTACGAGGGAGGCGTCTGGTTGTGCGGCCGATGAAACCCATTCCACAGCAGCGTGTGAGTGATCAAACACAAAATTAGATCACATATTTAGGTAAAGTGTCACATAGTTGTGCGTACATTACTTGGTTGGATGTGAACGAAATTCGTAGTTGTGTCGCTTTGTGGGTGTTTTCAATTGCGTTACATATTTTACGAGCCATCACGTGAGTTATTGCCCCGACGTTCTAGTTTGGCGTCATTAAATCAGCTCCCTTTACACATATGTGAGCTTAACTTTGGGTTCCGTTAGTTCCATGACTGTTTTAGCGAAGTACAGACATCATTTCTGCCGCAATGTTGTCTTCGGTGCTTGTCGATATAGCACTGTGTTAAACTGAAAACGAGGCTTTTCCTGTGTAAAGTAAAATTGGGTACACCGGCCGTTTCAATTCTTTTTGCTGTAAATGTACCTCTTAATTGAACCGTCTGCAAGGAGATTCAATTGCCCATTCAGGAAGGACATTCATCCATCTGTCTCCGCCTAAAGCGCGAAGTTGAGATGAGGGTGTGCTGTGCTCACCTCAGCAACCAGGCTATCTTGATCAATAATGTTATCAACTGCGCAAATATTATTTACACACCTCTTGCAGAAAATTGTACGCTTAATAATCCCAGGAAGTGTTGTTGTTCCTAGCAATGCCAACAGTGGGTCTGACAAAGGCCACATTGCAACACTATCCTTCTAAGGATATATTTACTCTTCAGTCTGAAATTGTGCATCCCACGTGGAAGTCGACACTGATTGCTTGACTGCCTTCCGGTGAGCCCACGTTTGAACCCATAGAACGATCATACCCACCGAGGTAATCAACGATTTCTACATATGATAAGTTCGTGAACTGAGAGCGCACATCGAAGGTAACCAGCTTCTCGTTTTAACACTCAACATGCGGATGGAAATAACAGGCTTGAATGTACCTTTTGGCGAGTGCGTAGCGTTTTCCTTCTGCATAGGTTCTAGTAACTCCGTCATTCATTGTGGCATCAACCGGTGTAGAAAATTGTACGTATCTAGAATCGGGCGTAATGGCCATCTCTTCCTTTGAGCCGACGGTAAGTGGTATTGTCTGGGTGTTACAGTTCCCATTAGATGAATTCATTCGAATGTCACGCAGTCAGTCAAACCCTACTGTTTCAGGTTTGTTACAATTATAGAAATGTTTTTCTCGACCGCGTCGGATCTATTTTCTTCCCTTAACTTGTTGCTGAATTTAGACGAACCATTCAATATATCAGGCTTTTTCTGCAGGTAACTGGACGTGTCCATCAAAATAATCCCTACATAATTATTGGGTATCCATAACGGAATTTCTCCAGTTGAGTTTGGAAAACAACAAAGCGTTTTCACCCGGAGTGTGCCATCATTTCATGAACGTTACACTATCAACAAAACATTCTTGGATCCAACGTGATACACGTGGTTATTTTTCTAAAGGTACAGAAAAACAACCTGGTTGGTGCTAATGCAGGTGGACTGAACTCTGTACTTCTAAATGCGTACTTCATGTATAGTAAATATATCACGTGGTTTTGAAGGACTATATATAACACAATACGAAATGGGCACTTCATACATGTTTACAGTCTTAACAGAACGATAAACATATCCGAAGTTATGAAATACACTGGGTTGGCTTTGTTTCTTGTGTGCTTCTCTTTCCACATGGCACTATCACGTAAGTCGAATAGTTTGTGTATGTTCAAATATGATCTTGTGAATGCCTCAGAAAGTTGGTTGAATAAATGACTGTATAGATTGCTAAAGACGTTTGTAGACCACATTTTGACAACAAATTTACGTAATGATTATTTAATACAGTAACATATGAAGACGCATCACAGTATCTCGTTAAGCCGAAACGCCACCACAACGCATGATCTCGATCCGAAGTGTATTGCTCACGTTTGACATTTTAAATACGTCACTGCTGAGGTTTATTTAAGAGGTTCGGAAGGTGGCAAGCTTAGATAACTGAAAAATCTTAGGTACACTCAACTTTAAAAATCTCGACAATGCTGTAAACATAAACAGCATTGCGAAACAATTTGGGTTCGTCGCTGAGGTGTGAGTAATATTTTGCGGTCTATTTTGTTTGGGATATTTTTTATGCATGTCATTAGACTGTACTTAGGAAGAGCGGATTCACATTGTTCAATAACGTGCCCGTTGCTTCTAGTCTGATCGTGAATGTATATTTTTCAAACGATGGAATTGTCTCCGTTGCTTATATATACTGACTCATTTGCTGATAACGTCGTTCCTAACGGTTGGGCAATGACTCAGGTAATGTCGGCATATGCATAGTTAGATATCACGAGATATCAAAATACAGTCTGTTGAGGTTGGTGAAATGGGGGTACTATATATATAAACAAATTGAGAGACGAATGTGCTCGTGATTCGGCCAGTACGAACAATGTTATCAAACAGAGTTCGCTTTCAAATTGTGATTTGTCACGAGAAAATTTCTGTCTCGTGTTCACAGGACCAAACGTGTTAAAGGTAGAAGCAAGCAGGCTTAAATTAACCACTTTGGGTATAAAAATGAAGCCGATTCTGCGCGAATCTTTGTCTTATAGTCAAACTGGGGGGTATATAAGATGGTGCTCAGAAGCTTAAAAACTGATCGTCCATTTCCTTTCAACAGGACTGTATGAGAAATTACATAGGACTCCATCTCAGGTTCCCTAGTATGTCGTTGATGTATCCCGACTGGTTACTGTAACTAATTTAGTTATGAGGCGTCGAGTCATGCTCCATGCATTTCGGTCAAATTCTCATGTTCAATGTAGTGATTTTGCCAAGGGTAAACGACCATTCTGGAATATGGAGCGGAAATGAATTCAGATAAATTCTGACTAAGGCAAACTTGGCCTCGCGAACAAGCCCTCTGGACCAAACGGATCGAAATCGTTGTTAACAATTTGATGGTCAAGAAGAGAACGATCTTTTCAATACACCTTTGATGGAAGTCTAAAAATCTTGTTAGGTTGAGAATTGAGAAATCTGAGTAAACATAATGAGTAATGGCCGTAGCTTTCCCAGTAAGATGTATGATTGAGCGTACGTCACTGCAATGATAGCCACCTCCAATTCTCAGATGGTACTGACACAAGGCATCCTGTGTAGTGACTCTCCTCAAATATAAATAATTTTTTAGAGAGCAAACAAAACTTGGTTACTTTTCTATTATGAACTGGTTTTATGACGGTACAGGGTGCAATCGTAGCATCAAACTTCATATTCCGTCCATTTTTCAAAGCGATTGCTGAACACTCGAACCGAGTGTTTAAATAATCGTGTTTATTTTCCCATAAAACTTAATGCTTTCCAATGCTTTTTATCGGCAACTCACTTGATGTTCAAGTTTGTGTCAGTGTCCTAATGTGTGCTCCTCTAGATCACGAAGTGCTGACTAACTACTGCGCATATTCCCGTGACGCTTAACCTCATATATACTGATTGTCTGATAGACTTCATTATTGTGTTTCAGATGACTTATTACAAGGTAAGTTGGCCGACTTTGTTTTCTGAAAATCTTAGACCTACTGCTTATATGCAGTATTTAGTAAAGCACAGTTTAGCCTTAACAGGAACGGGGCTGAAGTATTATAAGTGAAAATAATTTGACTGTTATTTACGTGGAACATTAGTGTTTGCCAACTGTCTATCATGTTCTCGAGGAAATACACCTTTATGGGCTAGGACGTAAACTGAATGATGTTGAGAACACAACACCCTTTAGTGAAAAGTCTGGATAGGGCATCCACAGCAGTCATCCACTGCTAGATAGGTTACAAAGCATAATTACCATGTTTTTCAATTAGCAAGTGACCTGAAAATTATAATGTTTGTCTCACGCTGTTGTAATCTTGAAGATTTTACAACTGCTGTGCAATGTCTCTGAGGATTGATGCAGCCATGGGACAGTAGACTCTTTAACTGATTAGTGTCGGCAGTCGTTTACAGTCAATTCTGTTGCGAGCAACTGACATCTGAAACATGTGAGGCTTGCTAAGTAAGATGCGGTGATGGATTTCGCAAAATTGCAATTCAACCGCTGCTGTCGGGTTACACGATGTGACAGATGATCGCTCAGCTTAAGAGCTGTGATCATGTTAATTTCGGCTGTGCATTGCAAACCCCCAGATTACTTTATCCATTTTAATCACTGTTGTGAACGCTGTGATTACACACACTCCCTACCTGCTGCAATTCGCAGTCAATATATTCCAGTAGATTACGCAGATACTCATTGTTTTCTGAGCATTCGTACGTACAAATAGTCCCAGATGGTGCTGTTGCGTTAAGATCGATACCTACACAAGCAAGCGTGCTGGTGCATTCTCTGCTTATATAGACTTATGCGTCAACCATCTTCAAGAAAATTCCGGTAAATACATTCTACATATTCTAATTTTCAGAAAGAATTAGAGTGTTACCTAATCATGTTAAGATCAGACATAATTGCCACGTTCGACTCAATCTAACACCCACACCAAACGCTGTAGCAAAGATAACACATATGAAACAGAAGCGGGGATACATTGGTGTAACCGTTTGATTTGTTTGCCGTGCTAACAACATTTTCTTTCGAAATGCCTTTTAGTGATAGATTCTCAACAATTTGTAGACAAGCGTTTTAAAAGGAGGGCGGAACTAAATTGCACAAAATGTCAACTAATTTTCGAACGACTTCCCAAACTGACAATTCAATATTAGCTGCTGATAATTTGCTCGTCTTTGAGGTGCCCAGAAAACGTCATAAGCTCATCTTCGTTTAGCTCAATCTGTTGGTTAGTTAAGCAAGACGGGTTATTTGGCTAATTGGTATCTCGGGATGATTGAAACTGGCCAAATATTCTAGCAGGTTTGACTGCGATACAACCGTGCAATTTGGCATCTGAACTGGATGAATACAACCACTACAATTGTCATTGCGAACGGTATGAATTGTAGTGATGTCAGCTGTACTCTTACACCTTAGTAGAATATATGGTCTAGATAGATTAAATATTTCAATTTAGAACGTACTCTTTTGAATTTCGGTTTATTCCATTCGAATCGCAGAACAAGCAGTCACAGAACGCTAACACATGAAGTACTGGAAAGGCAACCTTTTCCACGATATCTGTGTTCCGTGCTCAGCTGCACGATCTGAAAGATTTGTTAACTTCTGTGTACTGTATAAACACTAACACACCGGGTACATTGCATTAGCAAGTGAACATTGGCTGTTGAAGGTCACATTGTGGAAAACATTCTAGCATCTCACTGTAACCGCACTAACTGATTGTTATCTCAATCACTGTGAGTACACGTTCAGGTAGATTTAAGCAGTCCCGTGTTGTATATGAAACAGAGGTTCGTTCTATCTAACCTCACTGACACAGACAATGGTCAGTTTTGATCAAAACGTGTAGTGTCATTAGCATGTGTGCATCAGATGTAGATTTATCTAAATTTATCTAAACATGTGATACAGTGCAATAGTGTGGGTTAATGTTAATATACAAAGAATTTGTTCTGATGGGATGATAAACTTGAATTCAAAAT
>LUCH01005015.1:12819-34252 GCA_013368495.1 Paragonimus heterotremus
ACAGAATACTGATAACCATTTTGTACATACAGTGACACATCTCTTATTTTATAAGCAACATCTAACGAAGGCAATAATAACTTCCAAATCTATTTCGCTAATCAGTATGCTATTTAGGTGCAGAATGCAACGAAGTATTCAAAAGTGATTCTACTTTTCGACGATATATCTTGTTGGACGGCGATATTAGTAATGTTTGTTTATCCGTAGAGTTGCAAAGGTTATCGACTGTTCACCATTATTGTTCAACATTTTTTCTGAGTAACCGCAACATCAATGTGTAGTTATTGTGTATTCTTGTTGTGTATGTAAATTCCACTCATCTATTGAGCAATTTCTTTCGACTGACAGGATATCGACACATTTGGGACACGAATATTATTGCTACTCCGTTGTGATCTTTGAATATTGTAATTTGCTGATGGTGTTTTTCATACTACTGCAGAAGTTGTCTAATTTCATTAATATTTCCCCATGTCTTTCTCTACTCACGCAGACAAGTATTTCATGGGTCAGTTGTTTCATAGTGTACTGGTCAAAAACCATAATTTGAGCCAGTCTTTTACTAAACATCTTATCACTTCGCTTTTTTAATAGAATGTTGTTCGTGAACATGAATATTTCATTCCCTCACATGCATTCAAGGAATCCAGACCCCATGAAAAATTAGACAATAGATTATTTTTTCAGACATAAGTGAAATAAGAGAAGATATTGGCTACGCTGCATGAGAAGCAGCAATCGCCTCATAGGGTTTTGTTAAATGTTAATTTTTTCTTCGGTGGTTACTTCTTGATGGAAGTAATTGTGGCGGGATGAACGTCAAGGAGTAATTCCAGCTGCGATTCTTTGAGATCAGTGAACTGATAGCTTCTTACGGACATCTAAACGTTTTTTTTGAAGAAGTGACACACGATTGCTACTCCTGTCCCTGTACTGTATGATGGGCACCAAATACATGGATGTATTGAATGAAGTATTCCCAATGTGAAGTTTCTAAGACTGCAGTGCGTCTTTGACGCTCAGCTGCATAATGCGTTTGAGCGGACATTCATTCTCATTGTTCCGAACCCAGACGCAGCTTCAGTGTTTCACAGATGGATTATAACAAACTTGACAAATGTGCCATACTACTCACTAATTGTTGATAATCGGTTCGGAAGGTAACGAATGCGCACAGGAAGATAACGTTGACCAATACAATGCAGTCGCACACAATTTGATTCATGAATTCGAAACTGAAACTGTGTATACTGTATAAGGAAGTTGGCATCGGTTACTAAAGAAATAACCCTGTTATTCCTTTGAAGATGTCATGGTCCTGGACAATGCCGGTCAGTGTTCTGTATTTTAGATAGAAAGACGAGGTTTTCAGATTGGAAAATTTTCGACTAAATGAATCATGTTGTTGTGTATTCTTCTCTTAAATCTTTTGTAAATAGTAACATATATATTTTCCTTCATTTGCGACAAAATTTCTCGACTTTCACATTTTAGTAATTCATGAACCTACCTGCCGAATTTGCGAATCATACTGCGAATTAAAGCACACATTAGAAGTGAGATCAACAAAAACTCCGCAACACCGCTGGATTATTCGAGCGTAATTACCAGTGCATACAATTTTACAAGAGGTTACAGTCAAAAGATTTTGAGATTAACAAGTAGTATGAGATGTTGTCAATAGGCGGCACTGGATAGACGATTAACCCACGAATTTACCTTGATTTGGACCTACGAAATGCACGTTTACAGCCAGAGATCAAAAACTACTTATGTATGACGTTGATAGCACGCATACAGTTTTCACATGAGGTAGCTGAGCATCTCCTTGTAATAATTCATCAGAGTTGTTGAATCCACCGGGTCAGTTGCACATCACCTCTGTGAAGTGCAACGGCTTCCTTATTTTGACACATATTTAATGTCTTATTTGACCGCTGAACTCTCAGAGAGTGTTCGCTTGGCTACTCGTTTTATCGAGAATATGTTGCTGAAGGCAAAATAAGAAAAGCTGGTCATGTGAATAATTGCTGCTTTGCCTGTGTGACATTAAATCAGGAACAGTGATTGCAATTGTAGTGACAAATGTTTGAGTATACTGTTCGCAATGACGCCATCATACTATTACACAGCTCTTCTCAGCATAGTATAGTACCAGTCCTGGCAAGCACGCCGGCTGGAGCATTCCAGTTTACTGGCTGACTGATTAAAGACTACGTACAACGCAGGCCATGTAATTATTTTCTTTGTTACTGTAAGTTCCTATTTTTGAAATATTCCTCCGGAAGCCTATTTATTGTTCTTTCATTTCCTACATCCTTGACAGAAAAGATAGTCGTGGACTCGAACCCACACATGTACCGTAAGCATTCACAAAACTATATAAATTGAGCTGGTACAAAACAAAACGTTTTTTTGTCTGAATTTCTAATAACGATAACCTAAGTTTTGATAGATCTTTATATTTTACAACGTTTCTAACTGATTTGTCAACTTTTGGATATAACCTGGTGCTAGTCAACCAACCACGGATAATGGAAGTGGACAACTGTTTACTTTCCCTCTCGAAGAAGCTCACATTTTTTACCAGACGTTTAGTTGTTCCCCCAAATAGTTTTGTAAGTTGTGTACCGGAAACTCACGTTTCTAAAATATCACAGGAGAATACGTTACATCAATCATAATCCTAAATTGTATTCTTGATATCATTAAACCGTAATGCTTAATGTGTTTTACCTTCAAAGTTATGCGATGGTAACAACCACAGCAACAGTACAGCAAGCATGGAAGCATTTCTAACGTGACTGACTCATCCAGTAACTGCATAAGGAATGTGGTGATATGAGGAAATCAGAAACTGCATTAACGAAAAACGGTTTAAATTTGAAGTGCATACTGTCGAATAGGGTGCGGAAATATAACTTAGAATGGCTATTTCTGTATACAGATGTGCAAAAAACAATTTGTGTACCGACGCATTTCCATAAAGACTGTACACCTGAATAGATGCAACCGAGTCATGTTAGAAGTGAACTTTGGTTGATATAACCTGTGCCGAACTGTACGTATCATCATCATCATCATAGACAGCAATATATCGGTGGTTCACACTGATGTTTAACTGCCACACAACCATGAATAAGAAGAAACAAATCCTGGTCAGGAAGAGGGAGAGGAGAAGGGATTAGTCAATAAAAATAGCTACGTCTATATTCAAACATAAAACAGCAAGGAGCCTACACTTTGCAAACAAACAACGGAGCTGTAAGTAAAAGTAAGACGTCATCAGCAAGACAACTTCCTCATGGCTTTCATTGCCCCACGTCATTAAGTGCACTCACTTCACAGAAAACCCGGCCAAACAACAACATTCACGCCATTGAGCTCGGTTAGACACCATCTCACCTAACGTCTCAAGCCACCTCATACCTTGTACCAATCGGCCGCAGCGTCGTCAAACAATGCTCGTTGTGGCAAACAATAAGTTGGCATCCTTAGTACATGACCTACCAATCTAAGTCTGTGAAAATGTAGTGACTGAATAAAGTAACTCGTTTGACAATCAGTGCCAAACACCCGCTTCCTAACCTCCTCGTTGCTTACTCGCTGGTGCCACCCTATATGAGCGATTGAACGCAGACACCGGTGGTCAAACACCTGAAGACGGTTCACATTTTCTATCCTGAGCGTCCCGGTTTCACTGTCGTACAGTAATACAGCCCTCACTATTGTCTGATATACGCGAACCTTAAGCTTAACAGAGATATATCGCTGTCGTCATAAGTGCTTCAGATTAGCAAACACCGCCCTAGACTTAGAGATACGCGCTTCTATTTCATCCCCAACATCTCCGTCGCCATCGTATTCTGAGGGTGCATAGCGCATTTCGAAGCATTTAGCAGAACGCAAAATTGCGTCCAGCGTCGCTTGTGCCGCTTGAAAGTTGTCAAACACCAATACCTTATCGTCAGCATGATCAAGATCAGTCAGCCTTCCACAAGATAGGAGGTCCACATCGGCAACATTTGAGTGCTGCAGACAGTCCTCCACTATTTCGTCCACCGAATCGAACGCACCTTTATAGTCGAAAAATATGGCAATTGTTGGCCGACAGTACACATGACAGTGCTCCCGGGCTAGGGCGACACCCTGCCTGTTCTTCTCTAGTGAGTGCCTCACGAACCGCAGTGAGTCGACGAAGTATAATGAGAGCCAGAACCCCAGAAATGACTGGGATAAAAAAAGTCCCCTGTGGTTGTCGCAAGAGCTCCTGATACCTATCTTAAATATAGGAACTATTATCGCGTGACCCCAGCAAGGAGGGATGGTTTCCGTCGTCCACACAAGTTGAAACAGTTGAGTCAATGCCTCAACTAACACCTCTCCACTTTTAAAAAGTACTGGCACTAGACCACCTGGACCAGCAGCCTTATTACGATTGAAAGCCGAGATGCAACTGCAAACCTCAATTCCACTGGGTGGTTTTAAATCTACCGACCAGAATGCTACGTCGCAAGTTAGTGGTGGCAACACAATGGAAGCAGGAGGCCAGCTAAATTGACCATCAAAATTTTACGCTCACCGCTCTAACCATCTAAACTTATTGAAGATAAGTGTGCCATCCGCCTCACTGATAGCTTCACTGACAGACGGTCGTCTGGGACCAGTGGCACGGATCAGCTTGAAAAGTTTACCGATGTTCCCTGAGTCAAAAGCGACTTCCATTTCCTTAACTTTTTTCACTAACCAGGCCTCAGGATCAGCCATTAAACTACGTTTCAGCTTCCTACGGATATCTCTTCTAAACTTATTATGTGAACTAACTACCAGGAGGAATCTTCCGTCTGGTTTCTAACAACTCCAGGGATGTTTCTGAAATTCAATGTTTGTTAAGCTTATGAAGCCTTATGCCGTATGCTACAACACCTGCTTTCTGAATAGCTTGTAAGATTTGTGTCCCCCAGCTATTAGGATCTTTGGAATGAGTGCGAGCTTTCTAAGCTGGTTTGGTACTTATGCTCTACTGATGGTATAGCAAATTTCTCAACAGCCAATCGTTGCTGTTGGTGGGGTTGTTGCCCAGCAAAAGTAAGAACAGAACGACAAAATACCAATGCATGATTTGAGTCCAGGTACGCGCTTCAATAAAAACAACAGTCTTGGATGGAACCAAGCAACCTGTAACTAACAGCTGTGTGATCTATTTGAGACCAGGCCTGATTCAGGACAGGCGGGCGCCAAGTACAGCAATGACGTGAACGATCCGTAAAACTAGTGCTGGCTGAAAATAGCTTAAACTCAGCGTAAAGCTGTAACAATCGCTCACCATTATCTGGCCGATATGACGCTATCTCAAACATGCCACCTATACGAGATTCAGCTTCATCAAGGCGGCCGACCTGAGCATTCATATATCCCGCTAAAATGGCCATATCAGAGCCATGTGTCGACCAAAGGAGAAACGGCCAGATCCGAGTAAAATGCGCCTTTGACGCCGTCGCCAGTACAGTCAGTAGGAGCATAAGCAGACAAAACGAAAAGATTTCTAGAAGTCTCACATCTAGAGCTGGCCTCAACGGAACCCGCCAAGCGGACAGCCCAAAGTCTACTGTTAACAGGAATCGAATCTATCAATGAGGCTGCGGCCGTCCAACTAATGACTATACCTACTCCAGCCTGACCTGTAACAGCTGCTGTGGAGTCACCCGAAGTGTATAACCAGTATCGGGTAGACAATGCGGGTGTTGTTAGTTTCATACGCCGACTACTATCCTGGATTCTAGTCTCTGAGATACAGCAGACATCGACATGCAATGAATCTAACGTTCGTGCAAGATCGGCCTGTTGAACTATCTGTTTTAGTGCGCAAACGTTGAAGGCACCTATATCAATTCGCATTCCGGGTCTAAGCCAGGGACGAGGGAGGCCTGAAGCTGAATGGCAAGAGACAGAACTTACCGACTCAGTGTTACTACGGTTAGCTACATCTATTGTGGGACCTGTGGAGTAGCTATCAGAAATGTAGGACAGTGTGGGAGGGTTCAGCAGTTGCATGTTTTCGTCTATCCACCTTGCTGTATGCAGCAGATAGGGCGACCCGGTTTATACTGCGAGACGGCCGATGCAGTATGGAATTACTGGTGTCATGATTATTTATGGTTTTGTGTGGGTTGAGATACTGCCAGGGCGCCCAGACCTATACAGGAGAACGATTAGGGTTCTCAACCAAAGCCTTTGACTCAAAGGCCAATACCGTAAGGCAGTGGGTGGGTGGCAGTTTACCAGAACTGGTACATTTTTTGGAAAAACGTGTCAACCTTCTTCCAACCCTCAACACGGAGGACCAGGAGACTGGTTTGTCAGACCTCCACCTATTGGCCTGCTTGGTATGGATGACTCTATCGGTGTGGTGACCACACCATTCAGTTTAGCCCAATAGGTCAGCGAGATGCACAAGTCGTCACGCCGCGTCAAGGTCCAGTCTCGTTGTGACAGACTGTACGCATAACTGACTGTTGTGGTTGTATGAATCTGAATCCGTATGCGTGATCCAATTAGTCGTGAATCGAATCTGAACTATTAGGCAAGACAAAACGTATGACTTGATGTCGTAAGTTTTGCAGAGGATGAACGCGGTTCTATATGATAGAGATCTGCCCACAGTTAACAGTGAGTTTGAAAATAGTGTGCAATGCAAGCACAAACCTGTGGACGCGTGTATGTAGGATGCTATAATCAGAATCGATATGGTTTGTGTCAGTTTCATCATTGGTTAACTCTGTTGATATGCGCTACCGTCCAAGGGCTTATCGTTATAATGTTGCAGCTTTAAATAGCATTAGTGGTTCTCTCGATTCACAAAGAAATACCAATTATACTTATCAAGGCTACTCCAAACTGCGTTTATTATTGAGGACAGTAACATGAACAACCATTGGACATTTTCGACCGAGCGTCACTTGATGCCCATCGGAATTCTGTTGAGTTCCTTTTGAAATCATGACACTGCATCATAAAAAACTCCGTTTGCTTGGTTCGGATAAAATCGCACATGCACTCTACGGCTGTTGTGGGAATCGTAAAAATATGTTGCCATTCGCATAGCTTGCAAACCTGAATGAAAAGATTACATAAAAGAATCGTAAAAACTCCACTCGAATCAATCACCTGAAGATATGAAGCACCATTATTTTAGGGTATGATTTTTGCTATCTAAGAAAAATTGTCGTATAGGGAGCGCTTGAGCATGAAGAGTTATTCATCCGTTCAATCCTACTACACTATTGCATTTATGCCAAACATTGTACTGTATGTGTATTTTTGTTCGCTTCAGTATTCGATGGTACGTCTTAAATAGTTTACAATAATTTAACGATAAAACGAACTATATTTATTTATGATGCCACTGATGTCGCAATTTGATGAACATTGTAAAACTGAGGAGATGCAATATCCACAGTTCCACTTCTTTCAACGTTGAAACAAGACTTGCATCGTTCCTTCCTTGAAGCCAAATTACAGTTGTATTGAATGGTTTTACTCCTGTCATCAATTGCTTCCACCTAAATATCTGTATATCCTATCCAGTGTAATGATCTAAACGTTTGGTGTGCAATGCAAGTGCAGCGCATATCAATGAGCAGTTTGACCCATAATTTTAATCTGGTTCGGCTGGCACTTTTCAGTAATGGAAAAAAGTGAGTTTCAAGAAACGAGTAGACTGCAAGAGATGTGTTTGTTTGATATCGTTCTCATTCACAAAGCGTGTGCCACGGGCAAACTTTCATTAAACGTACTGGTTGTAGAATATTCTTGATAGCTTATATTTCTTTCTATTAACATTGTTGCGCTCATTCCCGTGACTCTGTTTGGCCATTCGGCTGCTCACTGATCACTAGTAGGGGATTTTGGTTTTTCATCTAGATTCTACATCACCCACAACTGATCCCATCTGTCGTTTGATGTTTTTGTTATTCTCACAACCCAAACCCGAAAACACAATTCCTGCAACCCGCCTCCCTCACTCATCGATATTCACACACCAACTTGCACACTCGTTGATGTCTGTCATATCCTCACTCCAGCAACTACGACCTTCTTACGATCTGCGGTGACACTGTCAACAACCAATCTGTCTGCTCTAGTTTCGAGTATTTAGTTATATATCAGACTGATCCGAGTGTATCTTATGTATTCGTTCATACATGGCGGTCGTATGTGCTTGCAGTTGTCGCCTACTTGGATCACTGACGGCCTGTCGCTGACAGTCGTTGTACTTTATCCCGCAAACACAAACGAACCAAGATTTGTATGTTGTACTCAATCATATTGTTTATATTGACAGTAACACGTTTCCACTGCTAAGTTGGTTCTGATATTCGATGTCATTAGTTACATGCGTGTCGCTCAAATTGTGTCGGACTAACGTACATTCGTGTAAACCAATTTTGTGAATAACAGCGATTCACTTGTAAAATAATGATGCATATTATTAGTGTGGAATCGCTTCGTTTCACTGGGTGAGTCAACAATTATAAATCACACACGAGAGCGTAATCGTACCAGAGAATCATGCGCGTCCATTTTTAACTATTTCCAGAAAGGGATTATCTTCAAACGGGTGAGCGCCAAATAGGATTCAATGACTGGTTCGTAAATATGTTGTACTGTGAAACATCTATCTCCTAATTGAATGCCTTCTGTTCCTCTGTTATAGGTGGATATTACGATCGTAAGTTACAGCTTGCTGAGAATCACAAATATCAAATCATTTGTCATATTTTGAATGTGAATGTTAATCAACGATGAGCTTCTATGTATACGTGGAGGAAACCTTTTCTTCTGAGGACTCGAGATTAACGAATGTAAAGCCACAACTATGAATTCACATTTGATATCCACGACTGACGAATTGAAACCTCATTGCCTGATTTGCCTAACCTACAGCGTAACTCAGCGTTCATTCAAGCCATGCAGATTGCACTGGATTTAGTGGTGCTAGAATACATGCAGACTTAATCATATCTCCACGCAATTAGCTGCTGGATTTAAATAATTTCATTGGGTGCGTCAAACGAGGAGCCTGTATGTGCTAGCTTACAATGATTAAGTGGCAACAAATCATGTTGATAGACGATAAAAATCATTTTCCTCCACCCTGACTGCGGCACATTGCGATCAGAGAGTTATTCATTGTAATAATCTTCCCGCAAATTCTGTATATAAAACATGCGCCCCCTTGATCATAAGGTAGACCAGAAAGGCAGAAAACTGTGTTAAACCAACTGTATCAATAATTAATTCTCAATCCAAATGCCTACGGAAACAACTCGACGGAAGGAAATGTATACTGTCAAAATCTCTGTACAGTTACGGTTGTTGAATAGCCGACGTATTCGGCGCCAACGACTAGTGACGCAATAATTCCACCACAAACCAACTAGAATGATGAAATTCCATCTAGAACATTTGATAAGAATAACATAGTTCATATTCACAACCAGAACCAGGACGAAGCTGTTCGCACAAATGTGTTATGAGGGAGCATTAGTATTGCGTGCGCACGGACCTATCAGTGAGCTTCCGCGGCTCATGCTAATGTGGATGTATCAAGTTTGCTTTTCGAAGTATTTTTTCGTTCAGTCGGACGCCATCTAAACGAATCTCCACCAAAGTTTGAAATGCAGTCTTAAATTCCTTATAAAGCCAGTTGAAGCCAACGCGCAAATGATGCCACATCATGAAGGTGTTTGCATTTCAAACGGGTGATGATAAAAATATCAGGTGTGAAAATGGAGATATAAAATTAGTAGTTCCAAGTTTATCTCTGTTATTTACTCGTAAATTTGTAGAACGCGCATGTTTCAGTATTTGAACTTTTCGTACAAGGTACTCTTAGACAAACATACAACTCGCATCTACCTAGCCGTTAAGAATGCACATTTTCCGTGCATCAGTCGAGAAACAATTCACTTCCCAAGATGTCTGATTTGCTTTCGCTGTGCTAAATTCATGCATATAATTTTCATCGTGTCTACTATGTGAAACCAATACCTTACGTTTCGTGTCTATCTTCTGCGAGACACTGAATGCCGTCCGACGCGAACTTATCTTCATGCCTTATGAATCACAGAACGCGAAATCGTTGTGTGTACCTTTTTCACCACATTTTACATCGTAAGCTACTTCGTAAATGGCGAAATTAACCAAAATATATCCTATCTTAAAATAGAGATACAAAATATACAGCCCAATTTTATCTTTTTGAGTTATTTGTAAATTTGTATATCATACATACCGTCACTTTATGAATTTTTCGTAAAACTCATTTAATTTTGGAAATCGTAATAATATTTGACTGTCATTCACACCTACTGTCTGCGAAAAAAGTAATCTGCGATAATAGCGGGCAATTACTTTTTCTCACAAACACGATCACAACTCTTCATGTCATATCTTATTCTGACGTTTCTAATTTCATTGGTATACAAAAACAAGCCATTTCAAATAAATAACTTTACTCAAAAACTAAACGTAAATAGACTGTCAGTGTTGTAATTTGTGAAAAAAGTTCAGATTAGTCGTGAAGAGTTTACGTATGCCAAATTATCATTGTTTACTTGGAAATGTAAAGATGTCAGTCGGTTTATCATCTCGGGATGAAACTGAAGAAGGGTATTCCGACGTTTAGGCCGCCAAAATTTCAACCCAAACTTCACACAATGTGAAGTAGAGCACCAAGGTCGATCGATATTGCAAGAGTATAACCAACAACCTTATCATATCGTCCTCGCGGATCAAGATGTTCACTGCACATAGGTCTTAACAGGAGTGTAAAGTCGTTTGCAATACCTTTTACCACAATTCAACTGTTGATCATTCCACAACCCAATATTTCTTGTTCTCTTGTGTGCATTGGAACCGTTACAATTTTGACGACAACTTGATTGGTTAGTATGCAACAACGTGATCTCGTTAAATAGCACTGGGGACTTTCATGACCGAATTCTGAACAGATCGCCTTAACTACTAACGAATTACTGAACTGTTCTGATTAAAATAATTTATTGCAGTAGAAGGAAATGAAATCAGACATATTTCATTAGTAAACTGTAGGCACTTGTCGTCTTGGTTATCATTAATCAACTGTGTATCGGCAAACTCGGATTAGCCGTTTCGGCTCTGCAAATAACTGTATATCACCTTCTAGGGAAGGACGTAAGAGACACAGGGACTGACAGTAACGGGAAAAATTGTGAAACTGAATTTGTACTAACATATTTTCTTATTCTGTCAGACCATCACTCAAGTGTAAACACAGTGTGATTGATGCGATCAGTTTGTACAATTCTCACTCCCTATCTTAATACTACTTTTTATCATCAAACTTTCATCACTTAGCGAACAGTAAATAATATTGGTTAATAAAATTAAAACACTGCGTTCCTTTGATCCAGTTCATCAGTAACGATAGAAGACATAAGTCGCACGATGATAACAGTCCCTCTTTTGTGTAACTCCAATCGTTGATTGTTTCTATTGTTGTTGCCATCCCCATGTCCTACATATTCCAATGTTTTACGTTCGTGACTGAGGAGAGTAAACGAAATGTTAACATCTCGCGACGTGTCTTCTATCATTACTAATTAAATTAAATTAAACACCAGACATATCATGCGATATCGCCAAAAAACTCTACAACGAAAAAGATGATGAATGTGAGGTAAATGTTTATATTGAGAATATCATACCAAAGTAGATTATAAATGTCTAAACTGACAGTAATTTGGAAGCCATGTCAAACTATAAGTAGCAGTGTTAGAAATAGTCCCCTTCATAAAAATGCACATATCATGAGAGGATAAGTAATCTGACAACCTCAATAAAAACGTCAAGATAAAGTCAACTGACCACGTACAAGCACATGTCTGAATGACATTATGAAGTAAATATTGTTCATGCTCAATGAAACATTCCATTTTCATTTTTGATGATTTTAGCCAGTGAGATAAAAGAAGGTGAGATATAACCTAAACCATATGCACGTTAGAAAACAAACAACCGTACACATATACAGACTAAGAGAAGTATCAGCCATACATTTCATGTGCACGAAATATACAAATCATACAGATCAGAAAAAGTAGAACCAGAATCACAAGTAACATAAAGTCAGAAGAATCAAAATCTAATGAAGGTAAACAATCAGTTGCAATCAAACGAAGTCGACTGATCATGTTAGGTGGGCCATGCCAAACTGAAACATTGAATCATGATCATCTTACAGTGACCTGGATTGGTTTGCTGAATTGCCTGTTTTATGAGTTGTTTTATCGGAGAATGAATTTGGACTTCACGCGGCTGACTCATCAAGCAGATTCTGATACGTCATCGATTGTTCCAGCTAGTTCGAGATGTGGTTATGATATCCGTCGACAAGTTGTTTACACGTGGATTTTACGGCCACGATAGGTGTACTAGCACATAGAGTAAAGCATATGATTAATGTCTGAATGATGTTTACAGTTGAGCACGTCTGGACGTATGATAGTTTGCACTTGGCTGGTCTGAGCAACCTTGTGTACTCGAGTTTGTGGGGATCAGATTTTGTGCATCAAGTCTATCTGTGAGTTGTTTTCTTTGAATTTCAAGGATGACTACCCCATTCTTTTGGAACTAATTGAGCTTAATGACTGCCATTATTAACCCTTCTGTTAATATCCACTAAAAGCCCATGACAAATGTTTGGTAGAGATTTTTCTCGTTAAAGCTTGGTATGTTATTCGCTCAACTGATGTGAAATACCATTGGTTGGATAAACCGGGTATTACCAAAGATGTTCCATTACCTGAACATTTGTTCTTCAATTGAATTTCGAAGTCTAACATTCGTAACGCACAAATCTAGGTAAAACTGATCATACCTCGGTTGATTACATTCCGCTAGACGTTAGAGATTGTATTAGCATTGATGATGTAATCAAGAAAAAAGTGAATACGTTATATGTAAAATTCATTTTACAAACCTGGATTGTCTTCAGTAAAATGTTTGCCGTTGTGTGCGTCCCTGAATGGTTGTGTTTATGACGTTTTCTAATAATGGCCTTATCTTTTACCAATATGTATGCGTGCCGCTTGCGTTCGACTTCATGAAAGATAACTATTAACCAAAGTTGGTGTTATTCACATGGAGCTATTTTGACACTCACTCTTGGAATTTCATCACCGTCGAAGTGGGTGCAATAAAGCACCAGTTTATTTTTTCGTCGTACTTCAGCAGTTTTACTTCCGCAATCCCACAGATGCAACCGTCTCTACTTGGTTACTCCACACAACCTAATTCGGTATACCAGGCTCTGCGGACTAGTTCACCCTGCACTTTTATGCCAAAGTCATCGCAATCCAGAATTATTTTCCGAACAGTTCAACAAAGCGTGGTAAATCTGCTGGCCAATACCAAACCGTATTGATACAACAAATCATGCATTCTTCTATCCACTAGCTACACTTACGAAACTCGTGGCACACAATAAAAATGTTAGCATGGTCACAACGCTTCGTAATCAAACCAGGTTTTCCTGTCTTAGTCTGTGTGATTAACTTATTCGAATTGTGTTTGCCAACATTTCATCTTCCTCATCCGAACTCAGCCGGTATCTCATTCGAATCTAGATGTCCACTGTTTGATTTGTTTTATCCGGGCCCTATACGTTTTTCGTCCCAATTCATCGGTTCCGGTGATCTTCAGCTCACGATTGGTTCTATTTTTATCGTGGAAGTCTGACCGCTGCTAACTACACGTTTCAGCGATATAGCTTTGTTTTGTATAATGACGGCGAAATTGCATGCATCAAGCAGATTAGACATAAATGACACGGCACCATAATAACCATATCTGTACCCTCAGGGAATCCGAAGGAATCTTAGCCCATAATCCAGCCGTTTTTCAAGACCATGATGTGCTTCCTTTTTATAGCAAAATCGAAATGAATTGGACATTGTGCTAGAACATCGTACATATGACAGGTGGGAAATCCAAGTGTACTGCCCCAAGTCTGTGAATCTGATGCATTAATCACGAGAGAGACCCTCAATGTGTTTCCAATCACAATGTGCAAATCACATAACTAATGACAATTACGTCAGTATGATTAATGAGATAGAAAGATAGAAGTTTATACTCGATAAATTGGCGAGTTTCGGCCGCATGGTTTTTACAGAGTTCATCAGCGCAGAATGAAGACATGTTGCGATATGTTAACATTTCGTTTACTCTCATCAGTCGCAAGCGTAAAACATGTAGGTTATATATGACACACAAATAGAGATAGACAGGGTATGGACACCTATACAACCACACCACGTATAATGTCATCAACACCACGACAACCCTATAGGTTGCATCAATCACTTCTGTGCACATAGCGCCGGCTGGTGAGTTCTGATCAACATGGCTACGCTAAAGGCCAGTAGCTTCGGATTCTGATGGTGAATGATCTAAGTAGGTCAACCTGGTGACATGTTATCATGGGTTGTCTTTCAATCGACGATGTGGGGCTTCGAGTAACAGGTTCACTGGTTTCATATCATAGTGCCATTAGTTTTGACCAGGTTGGGACGCGTTCTGTCAATCGCTGAGATAGCCGTCCGTTTGTTCTGCCTACGTAAACTTCACCACAACTGCAAGTGAACTGGTAGCTAACGTGAAAGACAGAATGGTTAGACAGATTGCGTTAGCGATTGTGTAGAATGAGTCTTTTGATGGTTTGAACCAAGCGTAATTGGGCAGCTGCATACCTACGGAATAGGGCACATTGCAATTTGTGATTGATGTCCTTTGCCATATGATCACATTTGGACTGCAAAAGTAGGAATATCTTTCTTTTGAGTTGTTGGTGTTGGCTCATCACGAGGATGATACTGTGTTATCTGGCCCGGCAAGTGTTTTGCGTCAATGCCGCAAATATTTTCGGCCGGATGGAGAAACGTTTCATGGCGCTAGATACAACAGCACTGTAGCTGGTTTGTACGACACAAAAACTGTAATATGTACAGAGAGATTAACACCTCGCGTTGGATTTCGTTTCAGCAAGACTGCCAATATGCAAATGGTCTTAGATTGAATCATTTAAAACCGTAACCAATCCACGTCATATGCGGTACTTTACCTAGTTCATCCTGGACCATCTGAAGCTGGGTTGCGCATAGCTGGTCATCATTTATGTAATGGCTGCAACTAACCAATTCCGTGCGTCCCGCTGATCAGCAGACGCTTTTATAATGAAACCGTAAGCACAGTTAACTATACAGTATGCCCACACATGCTATTCATGAGGGATTTCAAACCCCCACTGAGTGATCTCTACTTTAGCTAAGTTCATGTTAGACTTATGTTGTTCACTTCGAATTATGTGGTGTATTCAAGAATGCTCGCTTAATTAAAAGGTTGGAGCTCACGCGGTGGTGAGTTGTCTGGAAACCGCTTGAGAAAAAATGTACGCTATTTGCGAAATACATGGATATGACGTACACTCTTGATAATTATGATCACGAGGATAAACAAGTTTGGATTAATAAATTTAGTCGGGATATACAACGTGACTGTAAACTTTGTGAAGCATTTATAAAGCAGGGTGGAAATTTCATACAAGAAGTGTTTATAACTTACTTGCTGATTTCGGCACAGCTTTCTTTCGATGAGTGTCAGCTATTTAGTTGGACAAGAAGTCGACTCCCACCAGGCAACTTAGACTATGCAGGCACGACAGCATAGTATGGTGGTGCACAAGGTATCTAATGACAGTGAAGATGTCAGCCTGGAACACATACCGATTTGATAGAATTGCAGACTCAAGCTATGAACATTGCACATTCATCAGCCGGGCGACAAAGACTGCATGGACCGACAAACGTCGGGACCAGCTTAACCTCGCCAGCAAGTTCACAGACAGTTCAGAACTATATTACGGCACTGTCGCTTCCGCATACAGTGTTTTTGAGCAGCGTATCACTTGTGCCACACCGATGGGATGACCTAATCAAATAGCAAAACAGTTGAACTTTCTTTGCATCAAGTATCTTTCAGTTTCAGCCATCAGATACATGCAGTCGGTATATGCGTCTACTACTAACTCTCCATATATCATAAAACAACAACTTCCATGTTGATCAAGAAGGTCACTGCATTAAGCCTCCTATTCCAAAGATCATAACTCATCAAATACTTGAATCAAGTATTTGAAAGAATGTTTGCGCTAACCCGAGAACTTATCTCTCAGATAGACTAAACCATCAGATTGCGGGAACTTACTTCGAATGTGTCCCTCCAACAATGATGGGAAGCTAAATAAGCCCACTAATAAAATGTTCATTGTTGGTTGTCGTCAAAGTGATGGACTACCTGTCAAATGTGCATTTGATTCGGTTTATACCGCAATGTGTAGAGCAAGGCGGATTCTGAAAAGGAATTTCGAATGTCACCAAAATAAATGATGTCAGAGACGATTACGACAAAACGATTAGTGAATACAAACTCCCTGATATGGCTTTATTGAATTCCCTAAGATAGAATAGACCATTTAACCCCCTAGGTGGAATTTCATCAAAATGGCACAGAAAATTCTCCAATCTTACGTTTCATCACGTTTTCCAACATGATCACCTAAATATCATTGTAAACAGAACTGTTTTAAAAGAATAGTACACCGTTCTAGAAAAACTACTCAGTGTCACATTTTCTGTCTGAAATCTCACAGGGTCTTGATACCTCCTCAATATTGCATACTAAACAGAGCAACATGTGGTTTACAGTCAACAGCTAGACTCCCATCCAAAATGTGGTGTAAACATATGACACGGCAGTACCATAGGCAGCTGAGTACCACGGATGATTGTCAGACCTAGAACAATGAACCTCGGCCTCTTATGCTCAGTTCCTAAGGCAAACCATTGCAGTCCATGTTAAGTTGTGTATGTATGGACAGTAGGTAATGCGCTATTTGCATGTACCGGGACGGTCGACTGCAGCAGATATAATGTAATGTCAAGCAAAACATTCCCTATTGACAATGTCAGTGCAGAAGTAACTGCTTAAATAAGCGGCTTTCCCTTGTGCAGAACACACGTTTAGCACCTGATTGCGCTCAGTACAAAACAATCGACTGAAGTTTGTTGCAACTGTCATCATTGGTTTGAAACACATACTCCAGACATTTTTCAGGCAATCGCATAATCCGATAATCTCAATGGTTGTTCTCGAATTAGGTTAATCACTGATAAATTGATTGAGAATAACACAACGTTATGAGCAAGTTGTAATACTCTACGTTAATCACTATTTATCCCGGCTGACGCCGGTTGGCTACTATCAACTGAATATTGCCCTGTGAATATCGTGTGTTTTATAGCAAGTATTTTAGATTTAGATTCCTTCCACGATAACTTGGTAGTCATTTTCTCGAGCGCGTTGTTGTTGAAAGACTGATTTCGGAAAATTCCTATTATTATTATTTTTTTCATTCTAGATAAACATTTGGTTGTACGGGAGCATTTTCAGTTTCCCTAGTCTGTAAATGTCATACTGTTTCTATACACTTTAATCATAGTGTTTGGATACTGATTACCTTAGAATTTATTTATTCGATACCAGCAGAATATCTGTACAACAGCAATGTATGCATCTGACTTGCAATCTGCCTTACAAACACTGGATTATCTCAATCCGTTGGTATACATTAAACTTTCACTGGTCTTTCAAGCGTTCTCCGTTCCCCTTACATATTCGTCTCTGGTCAAAATGACAATGCATGAGAATTTACTTAGCGTGGGCATTGTTAAGAACAGCATTATTCAGCAGCGCTGTTTCCCCTGACAACATTATTGCAGAGTAGAAGAAAATGATCAAATATTTGTTTCAGAACACTTGTTATAAATGTATAAGAGCAAATTATTTTTCAACTGATTAAACTGTGAGAGTAAAACGGAATAATTTAAACTTAATTAAGATATACAGATACGTGTGTGTGAAATGGGAATCAAAATTTTATTAACACATTTGAAACGACTAACCAAGACAAAACCAGATTTGATGGCTGTGATTCGGAGTATTGAAAGGAATTGAGGGTACTGACCAAGGGTTCACTGAGGTTTATCTAGACGACATCATAACCATCACTCGATGCAATTAAGCAAAAGGACTGATGACTGCAATCAAAAAAACCACACTTTCATTGAAGGCATAAACACGTAAATATGTCACTTCCGCAAAATGATGTTGTTCCATAATTTCTAATAATCATACAGATTGAACATCACTCACAATTGATCGCAGCTGTCGCATTTCCATAGACTTTCCAGTCGGCCCCTTTCGAAAAGAAGCACTAGACTCGAGTTTCGCTCTCATTAGAGCTTGTCAGTAGTGCATATCATCGCCACTGCCGGGACTTGAACCACGAACATGCTGTTCATGAGGCAACCGTGTTTACCACTACGCCATTGACCTCACACTAGGCACGACCGAATTATCATATGTGAACACTCAACCACTTTCGCTTGTGAATAATGATCAGGTTGCCCGATCGCCTCGAGAGGAGACACAGTTACTGTCTGTTAACTCCAATCGATGACCCCTCGACTAGGACTTCTCTCCAAGTTGAAATCACAGAAATCATTGACTTGTTGAGCGATATTTGATTACAGATGAGTAGAAGAGGATTTTGATTTTCATATAGATTGAACCTCACCGAGTCTAGTGCTTCTTTTCGAAATGGGCCGACTGGAAAGTCTATGGAAGTGCGACAGCTGCGATCAATTGTGGGTGGTGTTCAATCTATATGAAAATAAAAATCCCCTACTACTCATCTGTAATTCCTAATAAGACAGAATAGATTTAACAAGCTTGTGGTGATAGTATAGATTCATTCTTGGTATGCTCATTTGCTCTGTTTGCGATGAAAGTGAAATAGAAAGCAAACAGCCGAGCCTGTTTGAATATCAGTTGAAATTGCAGAAAAAGCTAGAGAGATAATGAAAGCAAACGGTTGTCACAATCATTCAACAGAAATTCACATCAATCAGGTGAGATGAACAAAATGAAGATGTATTGTTTCAACTCCTAAATACAACTCGTTGGTCAACGTAATGCAGATACGTAGATGCCCCGTAACTCCAACGCATACAGCCAATCAGCTAGACTAATTACAAACCAACATATGCCTAGCCTCGTGCTCAGCTGCAAACACCGTTCGAATTGAAATTCTCTCTCTTATCTCATACATTTAGTGCTACCATGACATGCACATATTAATAACAATTCAGCGATTATCATAATGAGTGGCCGGCCTTATCTCAAAATAGCTGGAACAATGGAATCAGATTGATGATTCAGCCGCTAAAACAACTCATAAAACAGGCAATTCAGCTAACCAATCCATGTCGCTGTAAAATGATCACATTTCAATGTTACTGGCTTTCAGCTTAACATGACCTACCTCATCTAGTCAGTCGACGTAGCTTGTTTGCAACTGATTGTTCATTTTCATTGGATTTTGAGTTTTCTGACTGTATGTTACATGTTATGATTCTGTACATATATATTCATCATCGGTTGTATTCGTTTCAAATGTATTCACCCTGCGTCGTTTGTTATGGAGTAGTTTGTGTTTACTTTTCTTTCTCTTGCTCGATCAACTTCATTTAATCGTAGAATGCCATAATTGCTAATTCACTATTGGTCTCCTGTCTGAATTTCATAATCCACGTTAAGTTGTTTACTCCGACAAACACTTCACGTTAGTATGCATCATATAATCATTTTGGGAGGGTAAAACTTCAGTCTGGCGTTTCGAATTTTCATGCAGCATTTTCTCACTGCACAAACATTTTGAGCTCCTACGTTCACGTTTTGGTCGCATCACTTTAGTTTTGCTATCTTCGAAAACGTCCATTTCACTTCAAAATTTCCCTTGCTCAGTTGCTTTGACTTTGAGAAGCAAAGGTATAAACATTACGTTTCTTTCTCGCTTGCTTTCATCAATATATTATATATAACGTGTAAAGTGCTGCGTATTTGATTACGAAATTGTCGTAGACATGTTCATTTCCTTTTGGCGTGCGATGAACTTCGATATGTTATTTCTTTGAAAGGGGTGAGATTATATGCTACTTTTAATGTCGCTGTTCGCAACGGTCGACACTAAGTTCACGCCACTAATTTTTCGATGTTGATCATCATCAATCGAGTAAATCAATCAGCACGTTTAATTGGGGCATATAGTGTCGAATAAAAAAATAACTAGCCATCAAGTGTGGCAAAAACTGTTCCAGTAAGTGGCATTGTCACTGGTGTGTTTTGTACACAATATTTGGGACAATATTTCAAAATGTACTGAACATCGTACACGATGTGTTGAGTGCGTAAACGTGTATAACGAGCGCGGTTTCCGTGGTCGTTGGCAGAAGTCAACATTTGCTCCAGAAGTATACTCTCCCGAGTGAAATGCACAAGAAACGCGAAACACGCGAGTCCCACAGAGAAGTATGACCGAGAATCGATTTATACAAAGTGAAATCTGGAATCCTAACAAACACGCGTTATACACGAACTTCCAGCTACAAATTCTCGCGTCGAAAGTGAGTTTTGTTACATACCTTTGCAATAATGTTCGCTGCATTTATCTGATCAAAGTAATGCGCACTTCCGCAATATGAACTAGATAAGAATATCCGGAGTTCTAACTAAAGAGCTTATCCAACAAACAACCGTTCTAGCCGAGTCGGGTGAGCGAACGGGCATAACACACCGCTGTCACCATAGCCACACCAGCTGTGCACGCATTTCCAGTCAAGTCGCTCAACCCCAGCGTCCCAATAGTTTGGTCATCGCTGTCCACAATTAGTGCCACCTGCCTGATGACATCCCCTCTAAACGTTTCACCGTTTCGAAGACAGCTTTGGACTGGGAACCAGTGAGCCGATATACTCTGTTTTATGGAATGCTTTTCAATTGTCTTAGGAAACCACCAGACAGTTTGCCATCTATTAGTACACGTGATCGACTGTTTACTTACAGGTCCTGAACACTGTCAATTTACACGTAATTCCCGACAGATAATTTTCCATCAATTTTTAGTAACTTGGAAATTTGTACGATTCCTGGATGAGGCATTCTACTACATATCGTTCGGTAGAAAAATATATATTGAAAGCGTAATCCGCTAGCAAAATGTGTTTTCTGTGTGTCTATGTGCAGTCACCAATGTGTGCTAATTCCAACTGTAGTGTTGTCTTCGAAACGGTGAAACCTCTAGAGGGGTTGTCAGCAGGTAGGTGACACCAATTGGGGACAGCGTGTGCGGCTTGTTCTTGGCAAATTATGCAGCTGAGACCAGATCGAACTTCTGGAGATCAAATGGGTGAATTACTAATAATCTGAC
>LUCH01005015.1:34352-45519 GCA_013368495.1 Paragonimus heterotremus
GTCAGATTATTAGTAATTCACCCATTTGATCTCCAGAAGTTCGATCTGGTCTCAGCTGCATAATTTGCCAAGAACAAGCCGCACACGCTGTCCCCAATTGGTGTCACCTACCTGCTGACAACCCCTCTAGAGGTTTCACCGTTTCGAAGACAACACTACAGTTGGAATTAGCACACATTGGTGACTGCACATAGACACACAGAAAACACATTTTGCTAGCGGATTACGCTTTCAATATATATTTTTCTACCGAACGATATGTAGTAGAATGCCTCATCCAGGAATCGTACAAATTTCCAAGTTACTAAAAATTGATGGAAAATTATCTGTCGGGAATTACGTGTAAATTGACAGTGTTCAGGACCTGTAAGTAAACAGTCGATCACGTGTACTAATAGATGGCAAACTGTCTGGTGGTTTCCTAAGACAATTGAAAAGCATTCCATAAAACAGAGTATATCGGCTCACTGGTTCCCAGTCCAAAGCTGTCTTCGAAACGGTGAAACGTTTAGAGGGGATGTCATCAGGCAGGTGACACTAATTGTGGACAGTGATGATTACCTGGTGAACTTTTGTCATACTCAACACGATTTGTTTTATAGAAGAGGCAGATGTGTGTTTTGTTTCACGGGGCATAAACCGAACAAATTAATGAAAATTATCAATGTACATTCTTTAAGCGATCCCTTTGATAGTTTATTTAGCTGGCAGCAGACCGGCCTCAACAGACACGTTAATTTGAAAATCTTAAGTATCTTTGACGTGAATATTTTCCAATGGGGTCTGGTTTAGGAAAGTGTCCAATATTTTCAACATGCCCAATACCACAAAAAATAAATTAAATTCGCCTTGACTTTTATCCAAACTTTTAGCTTGCGTTGATCATTTCGCTCCATTTTTATTCAAAAATGTCATCGCAGTGTGATACCTTTGCTCATTGCACTGTGTAATTTCCTGCGTATAAACTTCGCAAACGATCTATACTGCTTTATAATCAGCGTGACATGAACAGTGATGCAGCGCTCATTTTTTATATATCGCTTCGACTCAGGTGACAAACTTCTACGGCGCCGTGAGTTTCAGAATAAAAAAGAATTTAGATGGGTCTGTAATTATATATGATTCTCCTCTGTCGACTACAACTGAAGATACACTTTCTGGTTTTATTTCGTTGTATAGTCTACAAACGTTATTACTATGGTAAGAAGCAAGCCGTTAATGTATATCATTATCAGAAACCCAAACGAAACCTACTAAAAAAATTGGGGTTGCGAGAATTCAAATTATTTTGAACGCCATCCTCGACATACGAAAAAATATTGAGATGTAGGCACATGAATGTTTCTACTATTGAGATTCTTTCAGTTGTCATAGAATATGAAGTAAGTAGTAAAATTCGAAACACACACGAATGTAAAACAGAAAACCAGCCACACGAAAATTTGGCGGAATATGAGTTTGATCCATTTAGTCAGACGTATACCAAAGACAAACAGAGTGTATAACAGAAACGCAGTGGAGCGATCCTCTGAAGTTAAGTTTTCAAATTGTGTGGACCGGATGGTCAGCGTGCTTGTCTGGATCTGTTATTTCTGTGTTAGACGGTTGCCTGTGCAAATCTGTTGGTCATTTTCGAACAATGTTTAATTCAATCCTTGCTTGTGGACTGTCGATTGAAGCTTAGACAAATGGATATATGGGGCGGCCAAAGTTGCTTTGCAATAGATGGATGTCTACGGTTTGTCGTAGGGACGCTTTCTGTGTAAGATGTTTGAAATGCCATACTATTGTTAGCGTCAACATTTTAGACATGAGATAGGTTTGTGTATCTGGAATACAAGACGTTGAAGACTGTGAGAAAATCACCACGGCAATTAAACCGCTGATTATTTTCGACATATCACTGTCACAAAGTTGTCTCTTGGTCACTACAGATAAACTATCTGCAAATGATAAGCCAAACGGCTTGCCCAGTTGGCTTAAACCAGTTTGTGAAAATAAACCGCACATATCTGATCACAACGGAGAATAATCTGTTGATAGATAAGCAGTTTTTTAAACAACTCCAAGTACCGCATTTATAAGGATTTATGAATGAGGTCCAATGAGGGGAGGTAAAAACGTTGAAGTTCGTAGGCTACTTCTGAAGGTTTGCCAAATCTACAATCTGAAGATGTTCTACGAGACACCATTCTGGTCATGCACAACCCATCTTGCCAGCAGTTCTTTTCACGGCTCCTCTAACCGTTTAATCGAGTTTGCAAGACGCTTTCAAACATTTTGTAAGAGATTCAAACCAGTAAACGGTTTCATAAGCATTCGGCTTAAAGCGTGAGAAATAAGGTTCAAACGACGGACCATACCAAGAAAGAAGGTTTCAACGAATTAGCAACGACATTTATGAAAAAAAGAGAACAAAACAGGCTAAACCACTGTTGTGCCCATAACGTTAGCCGGCACGTTCGGATGAGTATGGATTCGCGAAAACCCAGTAACTTGGGGTTTTGGCTGTACAACAGTATCTTGAATGAGTTGAAAGGGTCAACGTGGTGACCTGTTGCCATGAGGTATTTGGCAATCATTGAAGTTTGATTTCGAGTAATCAGTTCACCAGGTTGAGAATGGTGCGTAGTCAACTGCTTCAACCATTTCGTGATGTGTTCAGCAACTCGCTGTGATAGTTGCTGATTTGTCGGTTTGCTCGTGTAAACATCAGTGAAACTGCAAGTGAACTGGTACACAACAGAGGAGACAGAAGAGTCGCAATTGCGCATAACTGGTGCTCTGGTGGTTTCAAATGAGCGCAACTGTGCAGCCACATGCGTTCGAACCAGAGCAGATTTTGTTGTTTGCTTCATCTCCCTGGCTCGGTGGCCACCTCTGAATGACAGGATTAGAAAAACAGCTTTCTGTTGAGCTGTAAGTATGGGCTAAGTGATCTTTTCCACCGACGTGCGTGTCTCGATAAATTTATCGGGGTATTCGTCTGTTAGGCAGGTTCCTCTCAGCAACTCCCGTTTTGTCTGCAGTTTGTCAACAACAAGTGTGCCCGACTCTCGGAGACAATGCATCGATCAAATTCCGTTAGTATGCAAACACCGCGGAGCCAAGAAGCTGAAGATAACAACCAACTCATGTCGCTTTGCGGTAAACTGAGCGTTATAACGTGCTACCCATACATCTGGTAATGAGCACTGAATTGTAAGTAACCTTAAAAATGGGCTATCAATTACCTTCAATGAGAAAAATATTTCTGTGCACGTACATTGTGAAATTTGATGAGTTCGTACTCGGCATTTTCAACGGAATTTGTGTTAAATACTTTAGAAAATAAGCAGAACGAATTGACCAACAATTGGCTGCTTAGAAGAGAATGAATTGTTTGGCAGTCCACGATGTGCTTCTCAAAATCACTCGCTGAAGCTATGCCGAACAATCACAGATTACCTCTTCTCATGTGTCTATTATTAAATTCCCTTCCATTATTTATCCCTTTCGTGTGGCGAAAGAAAAATCATCGAATTTTATTGTACACCCCTGCATTTACCTAAATTTGCTGTCATGTTCTCATAGTTCCTAAACTATTTACGATGAGTGAGTTCAATTGTGTCTTTCAAGATAAGACCTTACGTATCACTAAACGCATACACGAAGAAATTTCTTGAACGGATGAACGACTTTCTCCCAACTACTAACAGTGAATAGTCATTTGCAAACAAGTGAGTCTTGGCGCTGAATGTATAACAGAATTCAAAAAAGTATGCTTATGTTACAAATTATACACAGATCGCTTTGTGTTCCATAAATGCGCGTGTCCTGCTTTGAAACCAATGCATAGATAGACGTTGATTTCAAAATAAAAACTAATCATATGCTACATTTACATCGTCCTTGAGCAGACATAAAGTTTATGTGCAGATGGTAGTAGTAGAAATCTGAAGTATACATATGAATGCGCTCTCCACATATGGAGGAACTCCGTATCAAAGGTCATTACAGTCATTCGGTAAACACGTGAATTTCAACTAAACTTGATTTGATAACTCGCCGCCAATATGAATGGCTTCAAACAACAACAAATGTGAGGGGGATAGGCGCATTTAGTCCCATGTACAATGGTAATTAGGAAGACTTGAGTGTTCAAGTTTGCAAAAACCTTTCGGGTGAATAATAATGGGGAGTCAGCCATTGCTTATTCGCATAAACCGCAAAAGATTCCGAGAGCCTACACCTACTAAGCACCAACCCCGCAGGGTCTAAGGTTTAGTATATACCTACTTTGGTGACAGACAGAAACGGATCTGTCTATCACGAAATATGGCATACATCTTGTGAACACAACAATTTATTTGAAGACGTACTCAACATGTTGGGAAAGTCAGTTTCATCAAGTGTATAGGAGAGCAACAGTGACAAAGATCAGTTTGTAGCGGTAAACCCTAACTGAATTTTGGGCTGTAATCACTCGAAGGCAGATTACTAAAATAATGTTACTGACGATTAGACAAACATGTAATAACCGAGTACTATTCATAGTAAACATCCCCCAAATTTCCTGTACGTTTAATCTTCTGCAGTTGTACGACGCGGTCGGTATACAAGTACGTGCATAACTTGTTATTGTTTCCTAATCGGAAATTCACATACGTGTCTAAATCAATACTTGAATTCACTAGTTGCTGATCGTTTTAAATTTAGTCAGATGTACATTATTGATCCCAGTAGGGAATATGATAAAGGTAATGGAATGCTCGAATTTGTCGAGTCCGCATGCGACTCAACTATTCAAAACCACTATGTGGGTTCACTGTTGCTTGTTCAATCGTTCAACCAGAACTACTCCGAGTGTTTGAAAAACGTGAGTGCTATTTCCGATACTTTGCTCGAATTATGTTGAATGCATTTCAAACTACTTCAATATCCCATGTATCCAACATGATCGCGTACATTCAGACCAGTTTAAGCTTGCATGAAAACGGGGAAGGCTGCTGACTAACAACAGGTAATGCACGATCTTTTTTTCCAACAAAATCTCGTCCACTTGATGGACAATGAACTGCAGAAATGAACATAATAGATTGACTATTTAGGGAATTCAATTACGAAGGGCGCTTTTTCGGGGGTACAGAAAACGTGCATGCCCAAACAGTTACATAAATGTAAAGGCTAATTTTGTCTTAGCAGAGTGATTACCTCAATTTTGCGATGAAACATAGGTTGTTTTCGACCCTGTGTTAGCAAGTAACTTTACTCACTGAGATCTTTTAAACTACGGATTATTAGACGATAATCATCCACCTAACAAATCTTCTATCGAGTTAATTTTCATGGTAATGAAAGAGAATAAAACATTCCATACTCTGTACCCTAGTTTCACACCAGATGAGTTACGGTTGTTGGATACTAACTCCACACAGTTTGCTGTGAACATCCGGAATCTCAGGTATACTAGCTTCAAAGCTCAACTGTAGTGTTGGTGGATACCACTGTTAACTGTTGATGAATCTTGCAGACTATCTCGAAAATTGCAATCAGAATTCACTTGACTAACTGTGTGACAGATGTTGAAATCCCGGTAATTACATCTCAATCCGAATTGAAATGAGCAAACTTAAGATAGCCAACCAGCCGTGGAAACCTCAATTCATATTTTACCTTGGACATACAGCTTATGGTTGACTCAACCCATATACGATTATGATGAGACTAGTCATTGATATGTTCAAGCAATAATATTTCTGGTGCACCTTCAAATTATGTTCCACGTCCAAAATGATGATGTAGAAATATTCTACTGAAAACAGCAGAATACCTCAGAAACGGGCATGATATTTTGAAACCTAGTGGAATTTTTGAGTATATCTAGGTAAACAGTGGGGTGTATTCACCTGTTATAATTAGAATATCAGTACAAGCATGAATGACAATAGGCAAGTGCATAATAACCATAGCCGCAGTTATTAAGCCGATCGTAATTTTGTAATGCAACATTATAATTAATGCGCTGAGTGAAATCACAGAAGCGATTTACATTACTTTATTGAGTATGCGAAAAATAAACATTTCCTTGGAATTACAGCAAGTGAGGCTGAGAACTAACCGAATTGGAAGTCACACTGTTTTACTACATAAAATTGCGTTCGTTATTTTTTGTTGTAGGGCTAATTTTCAGAATATACTGTTATACTTGCACACAAGATAACGTTTGTCACTTTTCCATATATGCCCATCACGGTAATGAGAATAAAGACATATAGGCGAACGTATGTTTTCGATAATTCATCTTCAGGCCGGTACAATTATATAAGGAATTAATAGAGTTAGATCGTGATATCGATCAGACTTACTACAGAGAAATTAGGTCACTGGTCACTCAATTGGCGATGACTTGATTGGTCGTTTACGTCACGCTTGTCCATTGGTTTGACCGTGCAGGTTGGCCACCAATCCGGTAGATTTGTGGCCATGGTAGCTGCAGCTTCTGAACAAACCGCTTTTGATGACATAATACCGGTTCAAGCAGCCAGTGTTTGTATTACATGATTATTGGAGATTAATCAAACTAAGCACGCTGCGTAATAATACCCGTTGAAAATTCCACTTTTGTCATTCATGTGGACTCTGACAGTGATAGTAAACTAGTACATTTGAGCAATATTCTCAATTTCCATAAGGACGTGTGAAATTATTCATACCAAATAAAGGGAGCTGAAAATGGCTTCCATCTTAACAGAGTTTTCTGCGTTCATTCATTAATCTACGCGGTAATCATTGTGAATTAAAAACCGTGTCAGTTTTCACGAATTTGTCGTAACCGACAAACGCTGCAGTAATTGATCTCTGTTCAAATAATCCAGGGAACAATGCATCATTTTCAAGGTTTGACGCTAAACATGCTGCCATTGAAATTTCAATTTAGGTACTGGAGAATCCTAGTTGATTCAGTGTTCGAGATGCATTACTTCTATTGAAAATATATACAAATAAACATACAGATGTGCATGTTTGATACAATCGACCTATTTTCCTAACAAGTGAGTTCACCTCGGATAAACTCAACTTATAGAAGTAATTACACAATGTATCTCGTCTTGCGATCTATTACTTGGAACAAGCAATACAACAGGTTGTACAAGATTAAACTCATTACTCTGTATGTTGTCTTTCATCAATGAGTGAAACTGTATTACAGATTTATTTTGTCTTCTTAACCTTCTGAATCTGGATAGTTTGTTTCCAATCTCATACTCAGTAGTATGTTTCTTACTAGACTGTAACAGGTTTATTTCAAGTTTTAACTTCTTTAATTGATTACTTACTGATAACTCATAACCTTCGGAACTAAATGCAACAAGACGGTTAGGCTTTGTGACACACTACCGCAGAGTTTTTCCTAACTGTTCGCATCACTAGACGTACACTTTTCCGTTTTCCAAATATAGTCAAAAATCACTGTGATTGTTCTCGAAAATCCAGTATTTAGTTTATAATCATAAGAGACACTAAGTAGACAGTGTTCAGTCGAACTGTCGTGATAGTCAATCACAAGCCCTCACTGTTATAATATTTTATTTTATTCGGTGCTTCATCTATGACTGGGAATGCCTCATTCTCGAATGTGTCTCAAGTGTCTCTGCTGAGTCACAAAATTGGGGGTAAACTTTGGGGTAAACGTCAACCTTATTTCTGTCGGCTATTATCGGTTCTTCGGGAGGACGGTCAGTGGCCGTAGTTAAATGAATACATTGAAAATTCTGTAAAAATAGCGCTTTCCAGATTAGAACCTCGTTTACTGCTAAAGCTCTAAGACCCTGCGTTGTCATTATACATCATGTTCAACTGTGAGAGGTTTTGAGTTCATATCTTATCAACTATGTACAGATTATTAACTAGTATATGTTCAAATAAGGTGCTACGCTTGTTTGAAAATACAAACGAATAATAAGCATTAGAAGCCAGTTCTCTTCAACTTCCCGATGAAGCGCTATGCTGAGACTTAAATGCGGTTGACATAAGTTGTAAATTGTGGAATAAGTTGCAATATCAGACTAAGAGGTTTTCAGAAACAATTATACGGAAAGAATATAACAAAGTTGTTGATTACCAAGAACGCCATGTTTGTTAGGCGATTATCGTGCTACTGTTGTGCCAAAATAGAAAAAGAAATTATTCAAGTTACCTTCCAACCATGCTCTCTTCTGACCATTCTGTTAACAATAACAACAACTGAATTTGAATGTTTTCTTTAGTAAATTGGCAACTTTCGTTTTTAATTTTAATGACCAGTAAATGAAATAACACAGGCCGGTAAGTGTCACATCATAATGTTGAACAGCTTGACCAGTTGTCACGGCTGCTTGTCATACTCATGGTTTGTTCGACGATATATATATATATATATATATATATATATACTTGTGAGACACTTCTCAGTGGACCATAGTGATTTATAACTTACAATATGATTCCTGAACTGTATCAACATATGCAAGGATTTTCTTCTGCTATGAGACTAAAGTTATGGTGTAGTAATGAATTTGTTACGATCTTTGATACGAAAGAAATCAACCCGGCTCTATTGTCGGACCACCTCAACAAACACTATAAGCAAGCCAGTTTGTTTACGTAAGGTAGTCCGTGTGATTCATTTTAACCAAACAATCTCAAGATAAAACGTGGTTGTACGCAAAACTCACAGTTGCAGGCAATACTCAAATACTCTGAAGCAGTGAGTGTACAGGAGTGACAAAGAAACCGGGTAATCTGTTTTCGTCTTTTCTTTTAAACTTCCTGACAGACATCAGCAAATATCGCTCTGGAAAAGTATGGTCGCCCAGTTCCAGTAACAAATTACGCGTAATTGTGAAACTTATTGTATAGTTTTCCTACATACGACAGCTCACACTGTTGACAGAGTTCAGACATTTGGCGGTATTTATCATTTTTGGGATAAATGCTATTAATTATCAGTAATAGAATACTTCTTTACTGCGTTGGCTGCATATGTATGTTTACCATATCATGCATATTTATGTACTACATATAACTTCAAGTACCGACGTTTCCAGTTGTGCCGAACGAATGTGCAGTGCTCCACGACAGACCAGTTTAGAAGACTGTTAGTTCACGTGAGGCAAAGCCCATAATTTACTACCGACTGGTAATTTAGTCAGTTTTGTTTTCCAGACGCGACTCCAATCCATACATTGACTGACCAGCACGCTAGTCACTGACTTGCACCCAACAGCTGAGAGGAAACTGTCAACTGCATGTTGGAGACAACTTTCAGAATGTGCCGACTGCTACAACAGCTATTGGTACAATGCCTGGGGTAGCACCATTGTAAAAAGGCTGTTCAGTTCGGTTCGTGTTCTGGTCAATGAGCTCGTTGTTCTAACTTGGCGGATGGCCTGCGAATCCTGCTCTCAGGTGCCTTGAACATCTTGTTGTTCCATTACACACGACGAAGAAAAGAATATAACCATAATTCGATGGAAGTCTAAACGTGAAGAATCAGCTCCTTTTTCACATGTCATCCTCGGGTTGGACAAAATAATCAGACGTGAAACCTGATGCAGTATGAATTCGGTGTTGTTTTGGAATCATGCTTAGAGTTGCTGTGAGGTCGCGTAAATTATTCCAACAACAGCAGGCTGTTAACCGCCAATTTGGAACAAAATTTGTGCGCGTTAAAATCATGATTCCACACCCGAATTTCGATCGCCTCTGCAGTGGCCAGGATAAGATATTTCACATATCCGGTATGATCACGTGTAACCCGGCAGATCGGCTGAAATGCGAAATCCATTGTGATTGCTCGATCCGAATCGACTGAGAGGACCAGACTTGCGATGGAATACTCTTTTGCTACCAGGTCGCCAGCCAAGCAAAATACTGTTTGTGTATTCTCGCTGATGCAACATTCCCTTGGAAACCAACAAAACGAGTGAGCACAAATTGTTTAGCACTACTGGGCACTGCGAATTTGAAGTGAAAGACGTACAAATGGTGAAGAAGCTAATAAAAGCCCTGGTTTTGCAGCGTGAAATGTTGGCCTCAATGTCCTACTGACCCTTCCAGTGAACGATAAACTTCGTAGTTCGTCTTAGAGCGGCAAGCCTACAGTGGTTGACTTAAGTACAGTATATTTAATATATTACCCCGGTCTCTTTGCAATTAAGTCCTCACCCCTTTCATGACCAAGAAAGATGAACTACGAATTTGGAGGATCTGAGCGTCTTTTGTACATATTAGATACATGTGTATTTGGGGAATCTGTTTTTCAGTTGGAGATTCAAAGCAGTCTTAGAATGTTAAGTGCAACCTCCGCTTATATGTTGTATATTCTGTCTTATAAAATGTAGATATCAACCTGCGAAAATATGAGATTTGCTCAATTCGTCTGTAACTTGTATACTTTTGTAAATGAATTTGGCCTTACGAAAAGCACAAGCATATTCCATGATTCGTTAAATTCCCTACACCTTGTGTTTTATTTTTTGTTCGTTCATTCAGAAATGAAGAAATATTGAGAAGAACAGATAACAGACTGTTGTTCTATCCGACAGAGCAGTTATTAATGAATGCATACTGATTTGGAATTGTTCAAAGCTAATAAATGTTTTGAAAACAAAATTCATTTTTGAAAGCGTGTTTTTACATACGAACTACTTCGCGTTATTGACAGATATGCAGGTTAGACAATACGCCAGGAGGATTGTGCGTTTTCTGCACGTATGAAGTTTACGTGGTTGTTATACCTTATCAGCTTTTTATGAGCAAATTATTTTCTGTCGGCACATCGTACAAACGACAATCAGTCATTTATGCTTTCGATCTTCTTCAAATATGATGCTCTGAACATAATTGACAAAAGTATGTTGACCGGGTGCAACAACAACAACTACAGCAATAATAAAAAATTTTAACACAAATATGAAGCACCCAACTGGATGACTGTGGATAGTACATATACTTTCAAGTGATTCACACAACCACCGGTAGCATAGTACTAGAAATTAATGATTAGTAGTAGGGGATTTGGATTTTCATGTAGATTGAACATCACCCTACTACTAATCATTAATTTCTAGTACTATGCTACCGGTGGTTGTGTGAATCACTTGAAAGTATATGTACTATCCACAGTCATCCAGTTGGGTGCTTC
>LUCH01005016.1:14672-45400 GCA_013368495.1 Paragonimus heterotremus
CTTACTGTCAATACGTAGAGCGTTAGGATGCTGTTAGCCCCTATCAGTGAGAAACCGCCTGCTTCTGAAAAACGGCACTTTGTCGCAATACAGATTATTATTCCAAATAACTGAAAAACGTCTGGTCCTAATTGTTCCATGCGTACAACGACGTTATTTACATAGAACACACAGGTAGTGCTGTAGGCTTGCGGGGAATACAGTTTAAGTAGAGGCATTCAGCACGTGTATAACAAACTAAATCTTATAAGGTTAATGAAGTTTACTTACGTTCTACTAGACTACAGTTGTAATTGTCCTAACCTCCCCCCCTCAACTTTTCCACGACTGCTTGTTGACTTGTGGTACAAAGTGCTTTCGAGCAAATTCTTGCTGCATTTAATTTATTGAACAGTATCTTTACAGGTCGACATCAATTAATTTACTGCAAATACATCCTGATCGTTGGTATGTTGATTTTACTCGTCTACTCATTTTCGTTTCATATGGATAGCAAATGTCGAAAAATCCTTTCTCTGCTGTTTTTCATACAATACTGTTTTTAACTGTACTAATTTTAAGTAACGTTTTTCTGCTTACATAGTAAGGTATTCAACCGTCTCTTACAATCGCCCAAACTGTTAATGTTAGTATCGTTTCATATTTCCATGCCTAAATGACCATGTATCTTTTCTACTTCCCATTACTACGGGTGTGCCCCAGATGCACTTATTTTTCTGTTCTTCTTTCCCATTGTTTTGTCCACGTGTTTGTTCAAAATGTTTCGTTTCTGCTAAAGTATGCAACTGACCTACGCCACGAATGGAGTCCGTCATTCAGAGGTTATCTCTCTCCACGGCTTACAGAAATCTCTTAGTGAACCAGAAAGTTAGACTAACACACGTTTCTCATCATGTAACTCGCTCGAATGCGTCAATATATAATGTTCCCTCCTAGAAGGACAAGTTACAAGCAGGTTATCTTGTCTGTCCACAATTGTGGGTTGAAATCAAAACTCACCCCAAGTAACAGTCCGTTAAATATTTATGGATTATATTAAGACGTAGTCTTCTCGTGCTAAGAATGTTATTATTCAAGCCGAAGTGCTCACCTTTGCGTAGTATGCATAATCTGGTCTAAACTCGTGTTATCCGATACTCCACTCTGTGAATGTATCATATTTCGCCATTGGTTGTATTACTCTCCAATAATTTTTCCAGGCATTGTGGATAAGTTTCCTGCAGATGCACAAAACTGTTAGTGTGCGGTAGTGGATTTTCTAATTCCACTATCATCGGCTTTTTTGGTCAATTACATTCAAAATCGTGGCTCGTTCTCATCTCCTTCTACACCCTGATCTTTCTGCCTATTTGCATTTTCAAATTCAACAGGATTATACATCTACGCAAATCCATAAAGTAGTCTTGGTTCTAATTTTGTCATCAACCTAACACAACCTTTTGTTGACTTCGAGAATTTTGTGCAAGAACGATATATTCTGAGATTCCGTGATTTGTTCAAAACACGACTGCACTACTGCTGCACGTTCTTCTCCTCAGGTGCGTATAGCGTAACCAAGCTAGGTTATTTCAAATCAAAGTCGGCCTCAGCAAATCAGATGTCGGCTTCGGTCAGATGTACAGATATTCCCTGTAAATAAACGTAACCCGCAATGATTTTGGTTACATAACTGTAAAGCTAGGATGGTTGACATGACTGTCAACGTCTGAAACTACAAGCAAGTTTGCTGATGGAATTAGGTCAACGTTGACACTAAATTTAGTTGAGACTGGCCAGTCATTCCGTAGACAACAACGCGTCTTTTTCTTTTAACTCCGAAAGGAGGAACATTTCGTTAGACCATTTTCAATTAACGGGTTTTTACACTCGGCTTAACCCTGCGTCGACATATCTGAACGAAACGATGCTTGAGCGAGCACGCTACGACATTCACTCACCCTTACGCAGAATGGCGACCACTGTCCACATGGTGTACGTGACTACATCGAGTGTGTACACACGTCACGCGATTGGACTTTCGGGGGAACAGCCGCCTCACTGCTCACTGTCTGTAAACCGAACTGTAAGATCTACTTCAGTGTTTGATCAAATGGTATCTGTGCGACTCAGTATACTGGGAGCATGTTTAGGAAGAAAATGTTAGTTATCCTGAGGAAGTATGCAAGAATGGGATCTCCGTCGATAAAACCGCCTTATATAAACTGTATTAGCAACGTGAAAAGAGTGTTAGTTAGAGATTTATGTTGGGATCGATCTACGACCTAGCATCGTTTTACAGCCACTATAGGTCCACAGAAAAGCTAAACACAATAAACCCGTTATACTTACAAAACCACATCGGAAGAATGGGGTTTGCTCAGTTTGTGCAGATATGTATTTTCGAACCTTCCCCTGTAGGTATAAGGAGGTCGTAAATGAGGAAGGCTAAGACAAAGTGATGGCTTGTTCTATTGACTTCTGCTGAAGGACTAAATCATTGACTGTTCTGTTTGCCTTGAATCAAAACATTTGCAGGATAAATCCCCTCGAGAAGCGGCATTGTGATTTCATTTCAAATGTAAAGAACGTTTGATAGTGAACAGCTTAGCAACATGCCCAAGAAGTCATTTACAAGATGTGCTTCCATATGATGTACGGTTTGAGGATATCTGTCTGACGGAGTCGCCCTGAGTATTGAAGGTTCATAACACTGAACCTCTGAATCTACAGCCATTTCGGTAGAGTTAACAGAAACTCTCGTAAATTAACTGCTGGGACCATGTTCATTGACATCTGAAGTCCCAATATGCACCAGTTTAACACCGGCATATTTGTTTGTTGAACAAAAGGGCGGATAAGTACTGAATATGTGCGCCGCAATGTAACCTTCGTGTTGTGCTACCTATGTAAGTGATTGTTCTGTGAAACCGACTATTCGCAGTTGATGAAAACGGTGCACGTCGCATGACGTGCATGCAGCAAATCTACTACGTGTTGGATTACATTTCTGTGGACAGAACCAATTTTGACTTGATCGTTTTGTCAATGGTTTACTGCGAACCATGTGAGTTGGTGTTGAACTAATAATCAACACGTATACAGGATTAATAATGCTGTTTCTCAGGTATATGTCACAGCCGTGCGTATTACGACGATTTCGACCTGTAATTATCGACTGCTTGCTTGTAATTAAACCAACTCACACCTTTATGAGGAATTCCATTCTGCTCAACATTCACTTAGTTATTTAGCATTCAATATTTCTTAAACATCCAGATATGTGTACAAGGTTAACTGTTGTCTTGTAGCTCCATATTCGCACAAACGCTAATGTTGCAGATTAGTAAGGGCAGTATAGGTCGAACGTTATGTCGTCATACAGCCCTGGCAGAGTAATCATCTTATTCTTACCTCGAATATTATTACTTCTGGAAAATGCAATGTTTACTTATTTCGTCGATAAAGCGGTCTTTTCCGTTTGTCATAAATGTACATTACGTCTCAGACCTGTGCACCCAGCAACAAAATCCGGTTTAACCTGCGGGCCTGCCTCCTAATCGGGTAGAGCGAGCGAACGGGCGCAACAATCCGTTGAAACCACAGTCAGATTACCTGACTGTGGGTAATGAGGGGTTGTAAGCACATTTCCAGTGAAGTCTGCTAGCCCGATCGGTTCAGGGTTTCGGTCACCACAGTTCACGATCGATAACATCTGACTATTCATATACGCCCCTGTAACCGTTTCAACGCTTAAGAGGTAATGCTGGACTGGGAGCTAGTATGTGTTGGTAAGTGTAAGTGTGCAAAATAAAAATGTATTGACCTAACAAATTGTACACCCACAATAGTTTTTCTACCAAATGTTAAATAGTAAAAAGCTGCGTTAATGAACAAACCGGATTTACAAATAACTGAGAATGATCAAAAACTAACGATTTTTCGGCAGAATCTGGGGTTAGTTATGCTGTGAACTTATATGACATATTAAAGCCATGCTGTAAAAACAATGAGCGTCGCTTGGCACCGTTCCGTTTTGTGGCCCCATAGCAGATCCGTATCGCCCCACTTCTTGTTAACATGTCTTGTTTGATTATTTCATCCGCGCCGTGATGAAAGCAACTTGTTGCGTTATTGAGATTGACGTGAACAGCTCGTTCAGAAATATCCACCTTGAGGTTCATGTTCTCTGGAATCCTGCACTGCGTTGAGAAATGCCGTGAGTAAATGGGACTCAATTGAATACCATGTCGGAACCGACCGCGAGTAATGCGTATTTTCAAGGAAACAACTACCCATACTGAAACCATCTTTTTACTTCACATATGAATACGCAATGTGTAGGTAGTACCGGACACCCTTAACTAAAACTTGTTACATCTTTGTATGCGCTTGTCTGTGCCATTTACAGCATTATACGAAAACCGTTTGTATATACCGTGCAATATATCTTCCGTTCCGGTGCTCAGGTTTTTTCTCTCTATATATTACGCCAGGTTACCGCATGCCTGTGAATATTGTCTTAATGCGTCGTACGATAAAGTATCCAATATTTAGTGTCTCACTAAACATGAGCTAAAAGGGTACATTAATGAGACAGTACTCCAAGAAGTACGCGAATCTGTCCATTATCGTTACAGATGTGCTGCTCTGCTGACAGGTCAACAATACCATCATGTAAGGATGAAAAAAGCATCGAAATGTAAACCATAAATTCACAAGAGCTGCTCAAAATGTTATCCCGGGTTTCGCTTTCACGGAAACATCCTACTTAGGCATCAAAACAGTACACTTTGCGAAGTGGTTTTACAGACTGTATTACATTCCAAGATTGTGACTATTTCGAGTTCTCCTAGTGTTTGTGGACGTTCTCTGTATAGTCTGCGTTTGACGTAACCCCAAAAATAAACAGTGAAGTAACATTTGGCAACCGTGGAAGTCACTCACTTGGTCCACAGCGAACAACGCATCGTCGCTCGAATGTTTCGACTTGATATTTCCGTACATAGTGTATACCGTAATGCTACGTTGTTCTGTTGAAAACAAGCGTAGTTAAATGCTTCTAGTTGATCCAGCGCCGGTACAATATTCGGTTGAAACATCTACAGATAGGACTGCTCCAGTTTGTGAATGATTATGTGAATGGAGATTTTAACTGCAACTCTTTTATGAAAATAGAGAGATCCGATAATTCGTATTTCAACACGTCCTGCTAAACCATAAAGTATGTCGACTTCGGATTGAAGCAAACTGATGGTGGTTGTTGATTTTCCAAGAATGGGGCTTCCGTGCGAATCCATTAAGACAGGATATTGCTCCGTCAGTAAATACTTTCTACTAAGCATCCCTCCCTGTTAAATACCATGTACATATTTACTCATGTTTTTGCGCATCCGACAGCTGAAGCTTCTTCAATCCAGCCTCCCCGTATGGCCGATACTTGCGCATTTTGAAAATCCTGAGTACAACGGACTTCGAGATGTTATATTCTTGAGCGAGTCAACGAGCATTGTCTGGGAGAGTTTTACATGCCGCTGACGTCAGTGGCAAAACAATCATCTATTGACATATTCGGTCGACCACTTCTTTCTAGGTCGTGAATATTGCCCACCGCAACAAACTTTTTCATCATGTCTCGAACTGATTCACAGGTGACCGATTACATGAGCTTTGCAGTAAACTCCCTACTAGCCTTCTTCACGCTTTTACCACAAGCCGAATAAGTAAAAATCAGTTCACTACGTCGTTAACTTGTCACTTTACCGTCACGTCATTCTCTTGTTTGCTTTCCAGGAATTTGTTTGGGTTCCAGCACGATAATTCGTCTAGACCAAGTTGTACGTGGCTTTCCTCCCCAGCTCATCATTACCTCTCAAGCGCTGAAACGGTTACAGGGGCGTGTGTTAACAGCCAGGTGTTATCGGCCGGTGGCCAAAACACCGGGCTGATCGGACTCGCAAGCTTTACTAGAGACATGTTTATTTAGGCATCAGTAATCTAAAATTAACTCGAGGTATGTATATTTTTACATGTACCTACCGAAAGCGTTACTGATATATTCGCTGTCCTATACATGAATCCGACTATTGACAACCAAACTAGACGGAGCCAACTGAAAATGCATGAGAATAGAAACTTTCTGAAATGTTTAATGTCGACTCAAAGGTAATATATATCTCTGTTCACATCATTATATTCCACTACGTTTTAGGTCGTCACTGCTTTGAGTGACGCCAGCGGGAGTGTCTGCAATGGTGTACTCAATAGCTAATTACGTGCAACGACGTGCACGGACTAGTAACAGTAATTGAATTGTTTATATCGAGAAATACTTTAAAATGTAATAAAAACGAATGTAAAGTGACAGTGGAAAACTGAAGAAAAAAACAGGGCGCACTGTTAAATATATGACCTACGTGTTTGTTGCACACATATCTGAATCCTTGGAATACATTCTGAGCAAAAGTTACGCTGTCACGTAACACTACAGATTGCGGTGTCCTGGTTACGGCAACTTCAGATTTAAATCTTTTTGTTGTTCTGTTTAGTGACAGAATCACAACCCGAGATCCACCATTTACCTCAAGCTTACAGATTTTAATTATGTTTCTGTTTTCTGTTCCAAATCTGTGCATTTAGGGCAGCAATGTTTACCGTATTTTCTACACGGTTACTGTTTATATCTTAGTGTTTTGTCACATACACCTTCGTATATGAATAGTTAATACAGGTATTCGGGGACCCCACTGCTAAGATGACGAGGAACCAGAAGCGACTATTGGAACCGTGTGTATGCGAGTGGGTTTAAATGTTATAAGCACTTCTCTGTTCGGTGAGCACATACCTGTTGTCTCTTATGTGATTGGGACAGCTCTTTGTCAAATTAAACTGATCCATTTAACCTATAACAACGGTACCAAGGAAAACATACGCACGCGTTTCTATTCCACAAAATTCGTCCAGGTATTTTTGACACTATATGACGCATATGATTCCAATGTGGTAAACACTCCCAGATGCGTAAAATGCAACCTAAATTCATGATTAACGGATGAATTCAAGGTAACTTATAGGAGGAGTGTAATACTCGGAATTGGGGACTTCGAATAGCTTTAGAAGTCGTACCCAAATTGAAACCTTCCATACAAGTAATAAAGAGAAAACCCCGTACTGGCTGCTGTGAGCAGTTTCTATTCATGAGACAAAAAGCCTAATTTATAGGTATATAACATTATTGAGGAAACCATAGTCTGTCACTTGCTGATCAGACCGGCACCCGCAAAGTTAAAGTGTAGGCTGATTAGTGCAATACAGAACAAATAACTTGGCAAATGGTGTGTGTAACATTCAAGTTTTTCGTCCAATCCTGATGTGGTATCTTAACACGTGGTTTGGATCGGTCGCTTGTTAGATTTTCTATTATACCTGTGTCTGAATAAGCAGTAAATCGAGTAGGTTTTCACCACAATATATTCATCAGTGAGGCTTTTCGAATGCATTCGTTTTAGACCCTGCACAATTTTTGGAGAGATGTGTAACTGATGCTCTTATTTTATTCATATCGCTTTCATCCAGAACAATTTTTCACTTGATGGGACCGATTGATTGTTGGTTAAAAGAGTGCAATCCTAGAATACTTACCCTCGACCACGTTGAGTAGAATGATCGCCATCATAAACTGCTTGCGTACCGCATTCCTCTTGGAAGCTCTATGCTTAAGCTTTAGTTTTCCCCTCATATGTCGAATGAACTTTGACATATAAACAAAATCAATCAACGGATACTGCCGAAAACAATGTTCCATCTATATATGCTTGTTCAATTTTGTACGCTAGGTAAATCGGTAATATCTAACAACAGCTATTCCGGTGAGATTAAGGACAAAGAATATGCCCACGGATAGAATAGAATTGTTTGAAGCATTTACCGTCAGTTGCACATATCTGTCCGGACCTAAACTTTCGCGGACCTCCGACTGAAAATTAATAGTACCGAACAGCAGACTAAAACTGGTAATCTATATGCCAGTTAAACCTTGCAACAACGGTGTAGTTTTGGTTAACACTGATAACTCAACAAACCGTAACCGCATTATCCTTCTGTGTTTTTGGAAGGACAGGGAACGCTGACCGTTGGCTATATTTTACGGTTAGTAAACGACCTACTAACCAAAGAATATATCATTGCGGATATATCTTTAAACAGCTCCGTCCTCATCGCAACCTTACTACGGCACGGTACAACGCTTTTGGACAAATGGCGCAGATACCTGTACGTTAAGTAGTTCATGTTGTGGGCTGAGAACTCGGATGGTATAAGGATTGTTTATTCAGACAATACACACATATGGGATGTACAATTCAACACATCGAAAATAGATGCTGTTTTGCACATGACAACGACCACCTGGGCTTACGGTTGAAGATGCCAAGTTCACGTAAGGAAAACACCATTTCTTGTTAGGCTCCCTCAGTTTGCTAGGAACTTCCTAGATCCACATCTTATTGCACCCAGACTCCACTGGTCTCTAAATTTAAACTTCTGATCAGGTTCAAACACACTGCAACAACCGGACATCTTTGCAGTCGATCGCTGCTTGGGAACCTCCTATCGGGTTCTGGTTGGCCACACTCTAAGCCTCTGCTAAATCAAGTGTATTCATCTGTTGATTTCTCCATAAGTCACTTTCCTGATCAGTCGACAAGCGTAGCGTGTGTTCACTCATTAGCTCTAACGAGGATTTCTTCACTGTAACATCCGTCTATACTTTTATTACTTTGCCCCCAGGCACCATTTGATTGCGCGATGTTTCTTCTCTCCCGATCCGTTTGTTTGGGATTAGTATGGTTGCAGAATCTTTCTTAAGTTCTAAGTGGTCCAAATGGTCTTTGAACTCCTTACTTCTGAAACAGGAGCCATGGTCGACAAAAGTGTTTTGCCGCATTCGATGATGTGATCGACCTCTGTCCGGCATGAAGTGTCCGCGCTCAAATCGAGTACAGTGATTGTCTCAGTCAATTTTGTGAACAAACGATATACTGGTTTCCGTAAGTTGTTGATGAATAGTGGTCCATCAAGTTCACTGAAAATAACTTTCCAATTTTGTTGACTAGGTTTATCTGGGGAGCTATTGATTCCAACGGTAAACGCCTTTCAGTGGTTAACATTGTCGATACGCCAGTACATAATGGTCACTCTCATCTTTTACTCCTGGCAAGTTACTTTCGTCAGTTTGATAACATTCCTTAAAAGCTAACTGCTGAGATCCATTCACAAGGGCCGTTCTCAACTCTATGGGTAATACAGATAAACGGATTCCTTCGCGCGGTTAGTGCTTCAAACTTCCGACGCTATTCAAACACGAGTCTAACCGGTAAACTCAGAAACATCTTAATTCCGGGTTTTCTTCACCATTCGGGTTTTTTCTTCATATAAGCTGGACGGTCATCCACCGGATAACCCCACCCATCCTCTACACTGCTTATATCCTTCTATGTTGGTTCTCCAATTCAATACCAAAATGTTCTTGTAGACCGCGTCCAACTGTTGCCCTCCACAGAATAAACCAGGAAGGCGGTTTTCTCTCCTTGACACGTGGCGACTTGAAACCGCTCACTTCCGCAGTCATCTTTTCTCTGGGATCCTTCGCTAACTTAATCCATTCTAAGGGTCAATACTGCAAATATAGTCTCCATTTTTCCAAGGTCCACACTACCTCCAAACATTCCTTCCCCATCGGTGAGCAGTTTCGTTCGGCAGACCGTAATGCCCGACTGCCATACTCTACAACATTTCCTTCCTCTTTCAGTACAGCCCTAATTCCTACATCACTTTCATCCGCTGTGACAATGAGGATCTCTCCGGTCACTAGTACTTTCAATATCAGGTGTCCATTCTTCCTCTAGTTGTTGGGTTTTGACAAAAGTTTGGTTCGCTTATTCTGACCAGTGAAACCAACAATTCTACTTAAATATTTCGTACAGGGGGCTTGCACGGTCATTGAAGTTTTAATGAGTTGGTTGTGGAAACCACCGCGACCATGGAAATCTCACAACGTCTTGAATGGTGTTGTCAATGGATTAACTTAAATGATCATCAGTATCTCCGACTTCTCTATGACTGACCTTGTGATCGAGTAAAGCCACTATTTATTTCGCCAGTTGCAGCTTTGGACTACTGATCCGTCGGCCGACTACTTCAGTCTTCTGTAATACAGCTAAATCATGCGTCCAACGCCACGCCTCATTGACGTTTTCACTAACTGTTTTACCTTAATCCGTCCATCACCTTCAGCATCAGTCGTCTTGGCTTAAACGGCAACTTGACGGTCTAAACTGCACATATGTGAGCCGGTAATGCTTTATTTCCACATTGTAAACTGTTTTACCTCGTTTCAATTTGCTGGTATTCAAACGACTACTACAAGGTTGTCAGTACCCTAACGTTCTGTAACCAATCTAAACTTTCTGTCATTGTCGGAACAGTAGCTCGACTTGGCCTTCTGAAGTTGACACACAGTAGAAATTTTCCATTGGGCTTCTTCACTAACCAGACTGGGGAAATGAATGAGCTATCCTCCTCCTCGAGGAGTTCTGTTTTCAGAATGCCCCGCACTTACTGTATGCTTTCCTGCAGCAAAAGCACTGGAATTATTTTGGAACCGGATGACCGAAATGTTTTCCGCACAATAGGGAGTTCTGTTTGATAGAATAAAAGTAACGGTACTAGTCTCGGTCAACAGCGAACAATTCGCGGATATGTTTAAGACTGCACTCAATAGTCGGTTGTCGTATGTTGGAATCGACTCACATGCATTCGTTTCAATTTGCCTACGCTGTATTACGCCATTTCTCGTTAACAGAGCCACATTAAGATTCGTTCTGAGTTTATCGTATTTGGGCATCAATTATGGCCTCAGCACGACCGAGAAAATTTACTTGCAGTACAGTATGACGTTCGTCGGGATAATTGGCGAAAAACTGTCCTACTAAATGACCACTGATTCGAACTTTGTGTAATGTCAGGCCATTAACTTCGAGAGTAAATCCACTCATTGTCTGAACGATCATTACACACAGCTAAACGGTTTTACCTTATCTTTCCCAGTCAACTAAATTGCTGTCCACGTGTCAATCACCTAGTACTTACATGCAAAATGTTTTTTTCCTATCCCGAACTGTCGTCTAATCGACCGCATTCTTTTGGCGTTTTCTTCTTCCTGTACTAAGAAATGCAAAATGTTTACTTAAGTTTAAACTACTGAGTTCCCTTGATACGGTTCACCAATAACGATACAAGATATATACCGCAAAATGCTGGCGTTTCATTTACCATATTCTTTCACGAACATAAGACACTAGATTGGGTTTACATGAAACGTGGACTTTTAACAATCCCATGGCAGACGATCTGCGCGAGTTACAAGTTTACGGACACACAAGGCCGGACGGCAAATACTGACTAACACTGTTTCGTAGACTGAAACTAATTTGGGATTCTGATTGCGCAATAATACGTAAAGCGATTTGGCAGGGTCAGCAACAGTTACCACTGTATGTTTCGTCATAGCGGGCACCAACCAAGTAGGCATATGTTCATCCACCCTTTGTCGTAGGCACCGATCTGTTCTGTTGACAGAGACCTCACGGCAACCTAAAGAGGACTGATAGGTTACATGTGAGAAAACATTTCTGTAGGTCAGGGTTGTCATTATGTTGAGAAACAATCCTAGTTGTGAGTAGCGACCGCAATTCAGCCGCAGAGTATGTATGAGGTAGAACAGACTGTAATTTTCGAACTACATCAGTTGTAGCATGGCTGTCTGTGAAAGGTAGGTTCAGAAAGAACTGCATTTTAGGAACAGTACACATAGCAGTTTTGATCAGTCTTTTTCTGGCTGCGATTATCGACAAACTTCTCGGGATATCCGTTTGTGAGCAGCACTCTTAATCTATTCTTCTTGCAAGCAGTCGTCAATCCAGATCTGCCCAAATGTAAGAAACAAAGGTCGTGTCAGATGTCGTTCAAAAGTTATTGCGAAATGAAATGTCTAGAAAAGTTACGCTGTTGTTTGTTTCTTATTCATGAGAAACTTAAAGATTAGGGTTCACGGAACAATCGAGACTTAAAAGTGGAACAAAATGAATATTTGTGTTGCGTATAAAGATATCCTCTACATATCCTTTATACAGGCTGGTGCTATCGACAACATTAGATGGTTACAGTTAAATCCTTCTTAAAAATATCCATCAATGTTGGGCTCAATAGGTTACGTATCGCTACACCATCAACTTGTTTATAAGATGATCCTGCAAAAACAAAATCGATATTCCGTGTGCCCAAAAGTATAAGTTCTTCAAGACGATAACCCGGGATGAAAAAAGTAAGTTCCGACTGGAAATAAGATCGCGCGGAAATCAACTGTTCCTCAGAAAGGAATGCTTGTAAATAATCTCAATATCGATAGAATACACTCAGTGCGAACTCACCGACACGCTCACTAGAGTTTGTATAGTTTAGAAGGAACACTACGCAATGGGAAGCAAACATCAGACAAGTAAGTTGGAGAATGCCTACATGCCATCTGGTAAGCTTGTTGTACGCTGAGCTGTCTGTGTACAGTAGTGACCTTAATTGGACACCGCACTAGTGTTCCAGGCAACCTCTTAACTGATGAGTAGTCGGGGATTTGGTTAATTTCAAGTTGAACACCACCCATAATTGATCGCAGCTGTCCCATCTCCATAGACTGCTCAGTCAGCCCTTTTCGAAAAGAAGCACTAGACTCGGGATTCGCTCTCATTAGAGCTCGTCAGTATTGCATATCATCTCAACCGCTCAACAAGTCAATGATTTCTGTGATTTCAACTTGGAGGAGAGTCCTAGTAGAGGGGTCATCGACTGAAGTTTGCAGACAGTAACAGTGTCTTCTATCGAGGCGATCGGGCAACCTGATCATTACTCACAAGCGGAAGTGGTTGAGTGTTCACATATGATAATTCGGTCGTGCCTAATGTGAGGTCAATGGCGCAGTGGTAAACACGGTTGCCTGTTCATGAACAGCGTGTCCGTGGTTCGATTCCCCGCAGTGGCGAGGATATGCACTACTGACGAGCTCGAATGAGAGCGAAACTCGATTCTAGTGCTTCTTTTCGAAAGGGGCCGACTGAGCAGTCTATGGGGATGCGACAGCTGCGATCAATTGTGGGTGATGTTCAACTTGAAACCTCTCAACTGTGGTATGCGGGTTCCGGTTGGCTTCATTCATCTCAAGTGAACTTCTCAGTTATACCCATGTAGCACTGAAATTTGGTGGTTCCTTGACAGATCTGTTTATGTATCAAAATACTGTTATCAGCCTTACTGTCTACATGAAGTTTTCGTGTCAGCAACCATATGTTTCACTTTGGACTCATAATCAGCTTATTCATGATATCTCTACCAGAACATTTGTCTGGTTGAATGAAGACCAAATCTTTTATTTTCGAGAATGGTTTTAGAGCCTGGTAGTGTTCAGAACACAAACGGCATTGTTGTGGAACAGTTGAAGTAAGGAAGTGTTGATAAGTATCGACCAGCTTCGCGTGGAACCATCCTTCGTTCTACTGCGAGGATGGATAGAAGTCTGTTGTTTAATCGTACAGATTCTCAAACTGCACCTGTGTTTATAACCGGTCGACACTTTAGAGGGAATTTTAAGTTTCAGCCCGAGGGCTGGAACCTGGATGTGTGCCCAGGTGAACTGTTCTAACCACAGGTTCTGCAAGTGCTTCATGACATCCATAGAGAATAAAGAATCGCCATCCGAAAGAGACAAATTTTCCTGAAGGCTGTGCAGAGTCTTTGCTCTAGCATTTTTCGGTCTAGTTTCAACGAAATTCTCGAAGTTTACACAGCACAGAGAATGGAATGTGGATGTAAAACTTCATTACCTTTCTAGATATCTGTTCAACTGTTTCTGTGAAGCTTCGATACATGAAGTTGCTAGCCGGACAGTGTTGATGATGTTCCCGGGCAATTTCTCCATCAAAATTAAACGACTGGATAACAGTGGAAATCGGCTTGATCTTATACACTGTTCTGTTCACTTGGTCCGTTTGACTCATTCACCTGAGGTTGAACTGTCCCGTTGATTCAATCAGTCCACCACGTAGTACCCGAGGTATGTATTTGGCTTCCGTTACTCATCCGACTTGATATTTATGCGCTTTCTGTGCTCAGCGTTTTATAGAACGAACGTTGATTGTAACTGATTTCACATTGGACTTGTACTGACTCGGCTTGGTGCCCGGTCCCGAAATTTTGCTCTCTTGGTTGGATGAGATTTGTTGTTGACAGTACGCAGACAGGACAGGATACTATGGTTGTATTTTCTGTTTGATATCTACTTACTCTTGTGACAGGCCACGGACTATAACAGAGGAAGCTGTAGAGTTACATTAGAAGGTGCACATAAATGTTCAGTACTTAGCCGTTCGTACCTATCAACCTCAATCTCACGTTTCTCAGTGAATCAATCATGTTATTCGGAGAATAAAAACCAGTGAATACATTGTTCAGGAATAAAACAGAATCTGCCTAACTACCAACCAGACAACGGAACAGACTTTGATGGATTACTGTATAGTCGTGAACTTAAATATAGAAGTCCTCCTGTGCAACGGCGAGTCAGACGGACACGAAGCCAAGTAGTAACTCAAGACTGACTCGATCTTGAAACGAAGGAAGTTGTTGGAATGGTTGGAGATCACTCCGCAATGAATCAATGGAAGTGTGGGAACGGTAAAAGATATGGTTATAAATTTCCAAAGTGATACATGGTTATTCCTTAACATGTACTTGCGGTGTACAGGAATGCGAAATTTAAATGAAAGCGCCAGTATATAAGGTGTAACTCCGAATCTATTCTAAACTGTGGGGTCAACAGTGATTATTCCTATAGAGTACACTCCAAGTTACAGGGCGAATAATTAGCGTTGAGTGTTTCAGTTTTATACATATATTTAAGGAGTTATATGTTTTTTGTGGTAATTTCTTCTTAGGCCCTGATATTTTTTTAATGAATAGGTTGAAAGTATGTGCGAGTTGAATTTCAACCGGAAAACTAATCACTAAAAGTAAGCTTCTTAATCACAAACATAAGCACTGTTTCCCACTTCGGCGGTGTATTTAGCTTCGAAATTATCGGAAACTGTTATCTTCGTTGTATACATTTTTCGGACGTCTTGAGTTTTAACTGTCATATCCTTTCGACATTCCGAGCTACCCTATTCAGCGGTGTTCGCGGAGTGATATTGTGGGAAAATCAACAGTGATTTGTACCCATAACCTGACAGTGTAAAATGTGCACGCTTTACATAAATCGATCAAAGTCAATAGCAGTTTACAAGTGCTTTTCAACCTTTGATGGATGGTGATGTTGGCACTCTTTTGACGAATACCTCTTCCAAAGAGCACTGTTAATTCGGAACATTGATTGGAGGGTTTCTACAAGTTTTGCATTTGGTGTCTGCTCTAAATGATTTAAAATTTATGCAACATGGTGCATTTGGGCTGTGTTCCCGGAACGCAGGTGATAGCGAAAACTTTTTTAAGTTTGACCAAATAATGTAATCTCTTAAAAACTAACGCATGTCATCAGCTTACTATTAGCCAACACTTTGGATATCTACTTTGAACAGAATGCAACCAAAGAGACTTAGTATAGATTGTTGCCACAGCAAGCAAATCGCGGAACCGAGTAATTTGACTTATCCACTACAATGCGTCATCAGCTTCAACCAGCTGTAAATCGCACATAATCTACAACTGAAATGTGCTTCTTATCATCAACTCGGAGAGTTAGCTGTTGAAACGCTAGGCGTGACACACCTCACTATTCTGTCTCACATGTCGCTTATCAGTTTAATTGCATTTGCGATGACAGTTATATCGGCAGAACGGACGGGTGCTTGCGTCAACGTATGACTGAACATCTCCCCACATTGTTAGTTCAATCTGCTGAGCAAACGGGTATCCGAAGGAGTAACAGTACACGAAACCGCGCGTCGTCAGTTGCGTAGCACATCCTAGAGACAGGTCACAAAGTCGACCTAACAAGGTCGTCCACTGTGTTGCTACGGCACGCAAAACCTTAAAATTCTGGCTATTACTGCAGCTGTGCTGATCAAAAAAGAAAGCCAGTCTAATGTGCGCAAAAATTGATAGTTCGCATCGTCCACCTCTCCTAGGAGCGGCCTTTTGACCCAAAATGTACTCTGTTCAAATAATATTGTCATGCGCCTTTGTTATATATTTTGTTTGTATTTAGTATGCAGCCAAAGAGATAAATCGAAATGTTAACATCTTGCAACGTTTGTCTTCTTGTTGTTTTGATGAATTTGAATTTAACTGATAACACCTTGAATCAACCACGCAATGAGGTTAAAGTCTATGGTAGATTGATTAAGGGCCCCTGATGAAGTGAAATGAGAAACTGCTGAAAGAACAAAAGAGAAACAGCAGGCGAAGATATTCATCAAACCTCACCACCCGAACCAACCCAACTGTTCACATCGCGCAAATAATCACCCCGTTATATGTTGAATTGGAGTATCAGTTTAAAAACGTAATCGGCTCTATGTGCGTGCAAACTGGACAACAACCATCCTGCTTTGTTGCAAATATTTTTGTTACGCTTTGAACTTATATCAGACAGGACTGATTGAAAGTCGTGAACTAAGCAAAGTTAATGAGAAAGCTAAAGAAGCTATCAGTCAGCATAAATTATCTCTAAGCTGACTGCGTAGTTTCGTAGCTCAGCTAACAAGGCGCTTGCTCCCTTTTGACATGTTTTTCTGCTGCTGGTTGGAATCTAGCAAAATCTTACAATTTTGCAATCGGGTTTCCTCTAACCTAACAAATCTGCCACGTTACTTATAGGTAATCAGGATAGACGTCCACAAAACTCCAAAAACAAGACAAATGAATTTGGACTCATCAAATTTCGGGTATGTACGGATTCCAATGACCTTAGCCGAAACAGATAGGCCACTGCTCGATCAACCAAATCAGCATGGTAAACCCATTATCCTACTTCCAGTGAACTTGTCCGTGCATGCCCCTTAATAAACATGTTGAACTTTTCATGTACACACTCAGATCAATCGCTTCTCCAGCTTAACATATCCACTATTCGACTTGTCACAAAATTTGTACCCTTCCGCATCGTACGATGTGTTCTATCGAGACTGTTACTTTCCACGCGGCTTGCAGATTTCTACCTTCAAAGTTAATGAGAAATGCTGGAACGTATCAGATCATAGCTGGTTCATTGTCTATGATTGCAAATGACTGATTCGGAATCTACGAGCGTGTAGAAAATAATCATTAAATCAATGGTGGTCTTCCGATAATATCACGCCTAGATATCACATTAACCATTATCTTTAATCAGATCGAGTCCCGAGTCGCACATCCACGTGGTGCTCAACTGTTTCTTAACAGATCGTGACCCGAAAGTCACGTTTCGTGGAAAATGAGAAACCTGTGAACGCGCGTTTGCACATGTAAAACATGCACGATTATGAAGTCATGAACCACTCCCGTTTCGCGCAGAATCGGTTGAAGTCCTCTTCAATACACAACACACAATGTGTCGCCCGCTTGTTACAGCTTCTGATGCGACATTTGCAGTGGGGTTCAAACACCGCGCACCGTGAACTCATCGAAATGACCGCACCAGTAACCAATTTTAGTCATTCAGGCCTCTTTGTTAAAATGGACGTTTCTAGCTGATTCTTGGATCTAATCGCCTGCTACCGAAAGTTCGTTGCCGTATGCATAAGGGAGAGACATGTAATAATCCTAGCCATTATATTAATAGTAATGAAAGTTTTATATGTCATTTTTCTCTGAATGTATATCTGTTCTCCGTTGGTGGTCATTTCCGTATGGCTGCTTTTACTGAGATGTTTCAAACTGTTATGTTCTTCCAGGCACTTTATTTGTAAGCGTATAATCTTCTGGTCAACGTTTCTCAATTCTTTCTGAAAGTTCACCTCTTTTGTGTGTTACACATCCCGGAGATCTGCCGTGGTTGGCTGAAGTAAGAATGCTGGAAACCCAATGCATATTCTCACTTTCACAGACACGGACAATGTTGGTATTACACATGGCACTTATGAAAAGAATTATTATATACGTGCGTCATGGGTTGATCATGCTAGTGAAAATGAATGTCAGAGATAACATCGGTGATCGAACAGCTTCATTCCTTAAACATGATCCCCGGTTGAGCTGTGAATCCCACGGACGTTTCGTGGTCTTGTGTATATGACTGGCAACTTTTGGATACATAATTTTTCATTCATTTTTCGCAGATACAAAGATTTTAGCACAACCAGCATACTGTTTTCCTGTCAGATTGAGGTCGTACTCAATATTTGATGTCTCTGCCGTCAACCCCTCTATTCGCAATTCGTGGTGCGTAATAGAAAGCAGAACTCCGCAGAGGCGAATGTACCGATCGACTTTTATTCGCACGAATCAATTTATTTGTTGTGAATGCTGACTATGTTGGATCTATAAGGCACTCAGTCGAAACACAGAAGTGAAATCAGCCGTATAGTCAAGACGTGTTTGCACGACTACAAGGCAGATTACATTTAATGTCTGCAAATCAGGTCAGTCAATTAGTGCATTGAAAAAATCAACAATTAATCGTGGGAACAGCTGCACTACAAAAAGCAGAGCACTTTTATAGTTACCAATGGAACAGTGAAGACATTACTAATAGTGATGCAAATGGATTCAACTTTCAACACATCATATCAACGTAAATCCTTCGAATTCGGACCACATTTCTGTTTCACTTGCTTTCATAGAAGGCTCTAGACAAGCTATCCACTCCACCATTAGTGGTCATGAATATCGATGAACAGAACAGGGTTTTACTGTATTCATTTTAAACGAAAACAAGCTGTTTAGTGATTCTTTATGTGGACTAATTATGCGCCAATTCAAATAAGTTGCTGGAGGAAAAGCTTTTGGTAATGAGTGCGCTGACTCGAGGGGCAATTAGTTCAACATTCAGTTGCGTAATGCAAAGTAGACGTGAGGTGTGGTCAAATCCCACAGCTTACAGATACTGAACAGCTTGAGCAGGTAAAAGAGCGATTAAGAAGGAGATGAAACAGAAGTGACTGACAAATATATGCATCAAGCCATACCACCCAAACGGAAGAAAGCGTACACATTAAATAGGTGGAAACTTAGTTGGATTGGAGACAGCGAAATCTGTCTGTATACAAGTGCGCATATTTGGTGGCATGTGTGTGCAAATCAAACACTAAAACCATGTTATTAAATAGCTTTGGTTACCTTCAAGGTCTCACAAAGATGACACGAATAGTTCACGTGCATTAGACGCGAATTGCTTTGTATACACTACAATATGCAGCACTGTGAGTATTCACACGTGTTTCACAGGAACATCGACCCTTCAGGTGCTGATCTAAATGTTTTGGCTACCATTTGATTATCCACGTATTACAGAGTCCGGGTGACTGTGATATACTGCGTATCGTAAAAATGTGTTTTGTAAACCAGGGTGGCCCGTTTCGAAGAACTAGTTACGGTTCATTCATCTCGAGTAAATTTTCTCTCTGAAGTGAATTCAATCAAGGAGTAAATTGGCCGCAGTAAACCGGCCTGTGATTGCGACTGATGAGACGTTAAAGTGGTATAGCTGCTGTAGACTAAATGATGTGTCATTATTCTAATATACAACCCTGAAAAACGTTATTGCTATTCGTTCTTGCAACCTGTGTAACCGCATGTGTCTATTAGAGAAATATTTACAGTGCAAAAAATAAAAGTTGCTTGCATTTTGAAAAAGCCTGTATAGTCTAAAAGTAGACTAAAAACACAGTTGTACGCCCAAGTGTACGCAGATGTCATATCATGACCCCGGTTTCGGTAAACTAGCTTGAGAGTAACGATCGCATCACAGACACCCAGTCGAGTGGTCAGCGGCTGGTTCCATCAAAGCAACACCTGTGTGAAAGCTTAAGCCATGCACACCTCAATTGTTTAAGCATCAGGTATTTGGACAAAATGTTACTTCACACAATTAAAGCTGAAACAAAGAGCTAAAGAATGTGTTTGAACGGACACAACTCATACAAGGAGCCAAACATAGGCAAAAGCAATCTCAGTGTAGTGTCTGTTTCGGAGTGTGTGTCAATGAACAGTTTTAGGGGCACAGTTTCATACCGATTGAAAGCTGGTAATCGTGTTTATCTTGGTGACCACGATGTTAACAACTCGTTCACATACACGCATTTAATCGCGATATTACACAAGTGCACTAGAAAAACGAACCTAGTCAGTGAGGCTTACCTTTCCTTGTCCTCATTATTATTCCGTACGGTCGGATCAAGTACCACGAGTATGCGTTTTAGGTTTTTTTGGCAGATCACACTGAAGTATTTGTGATCATTTGATGCAGTCGGGGTAAAATACACGTGTCTTTCATAGATTTAACCATTATATAACATACTACTAATCATTAATATAACATACTGTTTAATAACAAATTGTACGACGATAACACTGGGGTAGAATCAAGTGATTCGAAGTCGTGAGGCATACCAGCAGTTTTATGAATACTACTGTCATCAGCTAAAAAGCTGTCATTACAAAGACACCTATGCCTTCAAAATAATCACATTTCATGTTGTACACACAATTTGCCAACTGCGCTTCTAACATCAAGAAGTGAGTAAAGGATAATAAATGCCTGGTTAATATGGCTGATTGGATAGAATCGCGTCTTTACTTTCCCTACAGCAAATATTTGTAAAATATCGTTTTCAGGTTCAGTATCTTGTAAAATTATATCCCTTACAAAATACGCATATACGTGTCGGTGAAGTAACTGTTTCATGTCAAACATCTTGACGTCAAGTAGATTAATAGGCTTTCAATATATTGCAGCAAAGCACTCTATAAGCGAAATCTGCTATTATTTGCACATTTCATGGTGAAACTTCTGATCACCATTGCAATAATTCAGTATTTTCAGTCCAAATATTGATCATCAATCACGCCCATAGTCGGAGAGAATGGATTTTACGTTTTATGCGTGTGATTTTGATTATTTTGTAAAACGTTTGGCGGTAAGCATCGATTGTTATCATCAAACTTCGATTAGTGTAGCTTGAAAAATGACTGTGTAGGCACCCAACAGGGCTTAACTTCTACTTTGATCATCCTGATATTTGTAAGGATATTTGGGAAATAACGACAATACCAGAAATGTAATAGATAGGAGCTGAACTCCCAGCTTCTTAGTCGTAAACACGTTTAGTTGAAAATGAATTCATCCACCTGTCAAATCGAATATACAAAGAGTGACTGATTAGGCCCGCAGCACTGTCCGTGAAGTAAACGATACGACCGTCTCAAGTAGGACGCGTTGGCCTTCCATATCAGAATCCTAATCTCTGCGGCTGCGGTTAATTCTGTTTTCCGGCCGTTCACTCTTGTTGAACGTGTCCAGTTGTGCAGGTGGACATGTCGCGTGAATTGCCAATCAGTGTGGTGTAAAGATGCATTCGTTAGCCACCGTTGGAAGTAGATGAGAGAAAATATTCACCATAATGGAGCAGGCAAAATATTCGTGCAAGTTACTGAATGCTTTGTGTACGAAAGAGCTGTGACAGGTTTCGACGCTAACCAAGTGTACACTGACGAGAAGTTCGGTTGTTTCAGTTTATCTGGTTGAACTTTCTACTGAACAGAAACCTATGCTGCACGTAGAAAAACGCTTACACATCCAGCCATGACTTTTCCGAGTTTCATCATCCAAACCTCGAACGAAACAACATTCATACTAACCGCTTGCTTGGATGACAGTTAGCTGGCTACTACTTTAAAAAATGTGGGGCAGACGTAACTTTTAGGAGTGCGCAGAGCAAAACAAATTATCCGGTGCGTTTCACCTGTTCTGTGTACGTTCTCGCTCGTCCGGTTAATACTGCTTAGTGCTCGGTCATAGTTGACTTTCTTTATTCTTCAGTGCTGCCACTTGGACATGCCAGTAAATGTCAGTTCAATGCTGTTTCCTCCTCATTCCCCAATCACAACAACCCGAAATTAATCCTCATCAAAATTATCTGAATAGCCGCGTTAACGAATCACCCACAGATGGACTGCAATAGATTGCTTTCTGTTTGAAATGAATGCGGTTCTTTATTCCTACAGAATTATCAATCCGGATACGCACTAGTGATACTGTATAACAAAACAGAACACGTGGTGCCTGATGTTTCTTATTGAGACCACTGAGCCAAAAAGCCACCATATTGCAAACGGTGCCTGTTTACACAAGCCGCTGCATGCTAACACATGTGCAGCTTATCACCAGTTATCTAAAGCGTCATTCAGTTTACGTGATGAATCAGAAGATGTGAACTTTTAATTTCTCTGCTGCGTTTAGTCGATAAATTTCATATTGCTCCCAGCTTCTCATTGCAACTCTGTTCCTGCTGATGACACGTTGATTTGACTGACCTGCTTTATGGAAATTGAGTGCAGTGACTGTCATTCCCTTATCAGTGTACCAAAATACAAAGCGACATTTTTAAGAAAACGATGTTCCTGCTGCCTGAAGGACATAAAAGTTGTCACATCTTTTCAACATAGATTCACTTTTTTCTTGCGTTATTAAAATATTCGCATGGGGATTGACATTCTCTTATATTACATGTTCAAGACAAGCTGGGGAACTTAACTAATTAAGACCTCGCGTTATCATATACTGTGTAATATGTGGCTGTGATACATGTACTTTGAGCAGTTTAGTGGCTAAGGTAGTCACGGTTTACTTCAGTAGATTATTTTACAGTGGCAGTTGTCAGCAGGCATTAAAACTTGACGCCTCAAGACGTTCACTCGCAATTTGGAACGAAACTCTCGGTTTTTTCCTTGTTTACAACTATATATTAGGCCAAGTTAAATGTCGTGAATGTTTTCATTTGCAAGGAGTAGGCTCCAACTTAATCAACTCATCACTGAAGCATCCAAAATAGGTCAATTTCAGCCGAACTACTGGCTCATTTACCCAAGAGAGAAAAATTCAGAACTTTGACCAAGCGTTGTAGATATTGGAAATTTCCCTGTGAATTAAGACTATGATAATTATTGTATGAGCCAGCAGAACACTCAGGCAGAACTTTTCGTTGTATGAGGCCTAAAACGAGCAAGGTGTTGTAAGCTAATGCGCACAAGAAGACTGTGGATTTGACGATCATAAACTAGCTGAATGGGATGCACAGCGGGATGTTTGTAACTACGGAGGTGAAGAAACATAAAATGCGATAACTGACTGTTAATTTGCCTTTGAGGTAAGTTGGCAAATGGTGGACGATAGTGGATTGTGCTTAATGTAACCTTTACATTATTCGCAAACAGTCTGATTTATCATTTCTAATAAGTTTTTAGGAGCACGAAACGACAAACGGAATCTAAGAGATGATCGCGCTTGATGCACTCGCTTCAGGCTCACAAGTGCCATAGCAGGTATGTAACAAAATAAACGGATCGTTTTAATAGTGAACCTTTTCGGAAAATGACTATCTCCAGCAAGATTGGAATCAGCAACCGAAACTACATGCCCGTGGACAGAATATGCTCTAACATTTGATTTAGGAATTTTATTAGAACAATAAACAAATAGAAACTCAAGCTAAAAACAATATGAATCAATATACTTTAAACCGAATCATACTGGAATTTTTCTTAATATATTGGCTGCATCCCAGACAACCACTGAAGAAAACCCCTATCACCCTCAACATCTACAAGTCTTTTAACGCAAGAGAACTGTGTCCGTTTTGGATTAAGTGACGCACAGCCGGTTATGTCGGTAACCGTTTACTGACAAAGACTCGCGTCGGCTACTGCGACATTTATTCAACTGACCACTTCGGTATAGACTGTGCCATTCGAGTGACAGTTGGCACTCAAAATTATGTTTAAAAAGTTACCAAAAGCATCCAGATGCGTCGAAAAAACGTGACAAAGTAAGGATGTGTATCCAGTACTGTAAAACAAAGATCATAGATCAAAATAGTAATTTTCAGCTTTTCACTCGAATGCATACAATCTTTTCAGTCGACGTTTGGGAAGATGGCAACATGTTCAGCCGTTTTCCATTGTTAATCAGACGTTTAATTTAACTAAACAACAAATCAGAATGAGTTGAAGTTTAACACGTCCACTTATTTTACATTGTCACTGTGGAACTATCGATCCCGACCCGGGTAAAAAATGAAACAGCTGACAATAGAATCAAGCGGTGAAAACGGTGAGGAAGACTCATGCAGTGGAAATAAATCTCAAGATGATGGCAAGTACAGAATATTGTATGACACGGTTTTTAAATCGCGGTCTGATTGTGATTAATGTGGCATCACTCTTAAAGTATCATCTTTCATGCATTTTACAACATATTCTCATTCTGAATGAGTCCATGTGAGAAAAGTAACATTAAAATTGAAATGGAGAAGGAAGAACACTTAGCAAGACAAAAACGTTATTCAGCTGATGTTTAACGGACGCTGTTTACGTACTGTCGATTATTTATAAAGTAACCACTGAGTCAGTTTCGGCACCAAAGGTTCACATTACAGGGTGGTAAACAATTCTTACACAAACTTCTTCAAAGTATTGCATTACTTCGGGATACGGTCGAAACACTTAATTGGGATTTAAAGAAAGACCGGGATAAAGACAACCAATGCAGGAGAAGTGCCAAGAGTTAAACGTATAATTCTGCACGTAGTTTGTTGTATATAACTATATGATACTGTAACATGTGAGCCGGCCGTTTACCGCTGGTTGTCCGTAACACTTGCAGACCAACTCTGGGGTAATGTGAAGACACTGGGGGACAGCGTTATTCCCAAGTAGGAGGTTCCGGCAACAGCCCTGTAAAAGGAAACAACAAGAACAAGCATGAACCAAAGGCCCAGTAAGCTATGCATACGACTTATACAAACCACAACTAAGATAGCGCCGACAACACACCAGCACGCTCCGTCATCAATTCAAATTCAACTTGTGTGCGCATGCTGGTCGCATATTACAATACATCCCCAGACAGCTTTGTTGAGAACATCCTCAGGAAAATTTCAGCTTTGTTAGAAGGAAAGATAACAGGTTCGTGATGTAGTAGACCAGTTTTGGCACCAACGTGATAAAGACATTTCGTCAGTCATCGGACGAGTATACGTAACTAAACCCGGATGAAGCTAGAACAAATTCTTTTTAACACTAGAAACTCTTTCTGCAAGGTGGTAAGATTGATCGAATTATCCATGTTCTTGTAAAGAATCTAACTATGCCTATGAAGAGATCTAACTGCAATTGCAGACTTGTGAATTCATGTCAACATCTTGAGCCAAGAATCGACTATCTAGATACACTCATCCTTAATGTTATTCTCAACTATCACCTTTGTACAGAACTTTGTGGAAGAGAAGTCACTCCAGATTGTGAATCTTTGGTCTTATTGAATAAATCAATGCTTTGGAAAAGTTGATTGACGCCATCTCCTTAGATAAGTTACACGTTCCGCTCAATGTACGCTAAACAAGCCTTTGCTTGTGTGGTATGTTCCAGCAATAAAATTGCACTACGCAACTTCTGGTTTACTGTCAAATTCTGGAAGATATCCCACTGTTAATGGGAAGCTAGCGCGACATGAGATTGATATATTCTGAGTGGAAAACATTCCGTCTGCATTCCGAGTCATCTGTTACCCTGTGTACATGATTGCCTACATTTGTGACGAACGACCTAGCGGACTCTATTTCTTAAACATCAACCCAAATTTAATCGATCCATTAAACAAACAGTGGATGGGCTAGTTGTAGGTTGTCTTGTCCTTGTTACTAACAAATAGATTTCCGGAAGTACGACGACATTAAACCGGACTAATTACGCACGAACCATTCCACGAATGTAATCCAGGGCGTAGTATGTAATGTTTTCACTTACTCTCTATTCCCCTGGATATTCATCTTTCTAAACAAAATAAGATGTTTTGCATCAAGCAAAATTTATATGACAATATTTTTGTATAGAAGATACTTTATGTTTCCTCGTTTGTGTTGATAAAGCACTGCTTGCTTTTCTCATACTATTGCTTATTGACAATGGAGCTCGTATCAAGGTGTGTTTACATAAGAAATTCAGATGTCACTAAAATGTAAGAAGAAAACTCCTTTACAGGCGTCCATGGTGTTCAACTCTATAATTCATGTACTCCGGATTTACACGTGTAGGTTTAACATTTCTACTGTTACTGTGTCATGAAACTGAGTGAAGCCTCACCAGTCAGACAGCTGACAGAACACTTAATATCAACCCACAAAATCTGAAACCTATTCGGCATGCCTTAAAAGACCATCTTCCAGTAAAGAAAATTAGAACCATAATGGAACGCTGATAGTTATTACCACGTTAGACGTATTAATGTTATGTAGACTGAACTCATTTACAGGTAAAAACTGCAGTGATGAGAAATTGTGTAAAATTACATAGTCAAGGCTTATTCAATTTACAATACTAAAATTCAGCGCATGATAAAAACATGACAAAGCAAGCTAACGGATTAATTTTTCAAATGACTTTCACAAGCTTTTGAACACATGCGTTTGACATAAAACTACTTCAGTGTGTTTTGCTGTTGGATGCGCACACGAGTGCACTCCAGTAGCTTTCTCAGAACTTGTCCTTATTCGTCCAATGTACTTTTTTGAACGTCTGAACTGTTCAACTTCATTTATTCACTAACCAACCTACACATAGAAGCATATTAAAAATAATATATATATCAAAGTGGTACCAACCCACTAATATATAATTTTATGCATATCCCGATGAAGACACACGATTTTAATGAGATTATTTTTCAATAGCTTCTTGACTGTCATGGTAACTGGATCGATCGGAAGCAATGATTGTCACACTGTTTTTATTATTTGGTATCAGCGAAAAAGAACTTCCACTTTCTGAAACAAGAATCTAAACTACTTGTGATAGCGCTAGTCTAGCTGACCGACAAAGTGTCACAACTTTTGTGCTGTGCGTGGTCTTCGTATCCACATAGCGTTCAGTGGATTATCTAACCAACTCCAGTAATAGGCGTAAAACCGTCACTATGACTTACAATTTAATTGGAGCAAGACGCCTTGTTAGTTTCAATAATGTGTACAACATTAGTCAGTCTCCATACCTCTGCTGTCTTTTCAGTGACGACTTTATATGATTAGTGTGGTTCTGAATAAGACTTGCGTCACAGATTAAAAGTTCATGTTGGATGTAGGGTGCTTTGAAGTTACAAAGATATGCCGCACTTTAACAAAGGTTTAATAACAGGAGGACCATCTAGCCAGTTATAACTACGGGGCTCTTAACGACTGTTGCTTACCCTACCCTTAATCAATACCAGTCGGTCACTCGGTTCACTTATATCACTATGTCCTACATGACAGTTTTAACAGTACATTCGGTTTGAACACAGTTCCATCGTGCAAACCTGTTTAGCAATAAAGGCCAAACGTTTGGCGATCGATTAGAATGTGAAGGGTGAACCGGTAAGCCACAGTCACTCCAGGAATTCCGATAGGATAGTACACATGTGCAAAATATTTGGCGTATGACTCGGTGATGGCCTGATTATTGCAACGTTACAACACGATTATGATGAAGATAGTTCAGTTTACATATGAGTCTAACTGAAAGAAATGATTTGCACTTGGTTATGTGGCCAATAAACGGTGCTTAAAGGACTTTCTACAACCGCGCCTATTCCGGTGGTCCTGCTGCTAGACAGACAAGGTACTTCAAGATGGTAACGGTCCACTGATATATCATTGTACAGGTGTTGTGGTCGTCTCGGCATTGTCTGTTAAGTCACCCTAAATTAATCCCATCCATCATCTTTGAAGCCACCTTGGCCAAATGGATTCATCGTGCAACTTGTCAACAGCATGCAATTGATATTCTGTTCAATATACTTCGCTAAGTAAAAAAGAAAATCCGTACAAATAAACAAGACAGTCACACCCAGTTATGGACGAACAGTGGTGAGAAAATTCTTCATTATAGCGTACGATAGAAGTGTGTTTGGTTGGGGGACTGGGTGAAGGTGGAAGAAGACTGTGAGCAAAATAGACCGAAAAATGATTATTGGTTGAATGATATGTATTTACCCAAGTGACGTAAGTGCTAATTGGCCTCTAGTCACCCGGTCAGACGACGTTTGCACACTTCACGTACACTACGCATAGTTCGAGCGTGCTGGCTAAGCACTGCAAAAAACCTAATGTTCACCTTCATCTGGTCACGCGTAACTTTCATGCCAGTAATGCAGGTATAACATAAACTGCTTGTGATACATTCATCCTGAGGTTAACTTTTTTCACCTAGCATGGACCAACACAGTTTAATGAGGTGATCGTGTGTAGTTACTGAAACTGATTTGATTTATCGTGATACAAGTTTCGAGGTTCGCACCCCCCAAGGTTTCCGCAGCCTTATATAAACGCGGATCAGAATTCACAGTGGGTAGACGGTAGATCTGCGAACAAACTTTATTTATTTGTTTACTCACCGTTCACAAGCGGACTTCAACATAACGAGTAAAGGCGTTTTGAAGTTGGACGTGAGAGAATGTTGAGTACAGCCGCACAGCAGCCGCTAGGGACGACGAATGTCGACGGAAATTCCGGTCAACCTTCAGAATTCAAACAAACGTCAAACTGGTTGGGCTGCGTTCCCCAAGGTAAAAGCTAAAACATCTCTATCTTAGTGAATGTAGCCTACAGTGGTTGTGATAGCGCGGATTCATTATACAGCTACGAGTAAAACTGCGATACCTACGCCAATACACTAACTTTGATGCTAGTGGTTTGTAGAAAATTTACATTCACAAGGTAGTGTGAATCGGCGCGGTGGTCCTGGCCAGGCAATTCTCACATCGCAACAAGTTCAGGATTTTGGGGACGTCGAAAGTGGTCTCAATACAGTTAACGGGTAATTTTCAGAAACACGTTTAGGGAACAAGTTTTACCCCTCGTGTTTCTCCTCAACTTAATAAAGATTTAGCACATTTGACGGAGTTACAGGTGTCGTCGACAACAAAAAAGTTAGTGGAAACCCGAAGGGACGAATCAGCTAATGAGAATAGTGAAGTAACTCTAACATACACTTTGTCACAAAAAGTCGAAAACGTGAAGTGTGAAACGCATACTGATGTCCTCCTCTAACAGTACAACACGTGACCCTGCAAATGAAGTTTTCCAACTGAGTTCCTGTTCAATAAGTATTACAGCAGTTCGGGAAACCAGAATTTTAATGAAACGAACCGTCTCCGATAAATTTCCCACTCAAACCGATATAGCAAAATACAGTTAATTTATGACACAGAAGAAAACAGAGAAATATGACTGAATAAAAACCAGTAACCATTTCGCTGAGGCTATGAAAACAAACGAAGTAAGTTTTGATAATCAATGTTAGCTGTGGTGGGTAGAAGAGATGGAAGCGGAGTTTTCTATGGGTCAGATGTATATGGTTGGTTATAGTAATCCCAAAGTGTGAACAAATTGGCTTTCAACAAACTTGATTGACCCAATCGTACTACAGCCGTCACGGTAGTGGAAAGAATATGCCACTCGATGTATACCACGGCAGCGCGCCCCCTCAAACTAATCAAGTTATTCTATTTTGCATGGCACCCTACTCTGTTTGCTTTAAAAAGACAGAATTTCCGGTTAATTTTTCACCCGTAGATCTACAGAAAGGGTCAGTCAACGCATGCTCAAAATACAGAATAGTCATTCTTTTTTGTCGCTGCAGAAAAATTTAAATCGGCTTTTGCAATCAATATACTTCTTGGGCACATGAATTTGCCCAAAACTTTAGTGAACGGTGAATTGTTAACTAGAAGATAAGTCGACGCATACTGCATGCTATTTCATTCCATTCACCTACTGATGTGAAAGAAGGAAATATGTCCAGCCTGTGCAAGTTCTCGGGTCTTAGCTGGTAGTCATTAAAAGTAGATCGGTCTGTTTTTATTGGGTTACTACCTCCAGCACCCTCATTCCCTGCTAGCACCAATTAGGGATTGAATTAGGGGTAATTTAGGGCGGTCTAGGGGTAATTTGAGGATGGATTTTTTCGACCGATAGTTTGTTGGTTGGCGAAAATGTGTGTAATCGCCTGTTCACCATTATAGTCTCTATTTATATAATACATGAAGTACATAACACAAACGGTTTGCATTAAAATTGAGGAAGTATTCGTTGTACGTATAAACCAGTTATTTGTTTGGCCAATCTCTAACCGCTTCAGTTTTTCACGCGCGCGTTGCTCAAATTTTCACCCCGATGGCCGTGTCTGTTTTTTACTCGCATCGCCGATCTTGTGATTATGTCTGATCAACACCACGATAACGGTGAAGTGAGAGACATCAATAAATTTATTAAATCCTTAGTGGTTTTCTGAGGTGTTACCCAGTCGTTCCACCATTTATCGAAACGTGTGACGTTCACTTGCTGAATTTCATCGCAATGTTCAATATTCGTTGGACAATGTGGACCTTTATCAACCTTCCGCATCCACAATTGAATCCGTACAGGAACATATGTACAGATTTCCTTATTTTTGTTTGCAAACGATGTTTCATTCCTGTACAA
>LUCH01005017.1:0-16589 GCA_013368495.1 Paragonimus heterotremus
CAAGGAGAAATACTATAAATGTCGTAAAGACAAGGAAGCTGGAAATGTTGTCATACATGTTTTACTATCAAATATGTTAGCGTTCTTGTTGAAATGCAATGGCAACTCTATGTGGTCGTATATTTCCATTTCGACCGTATCTTTAAAGCAATGGAAAATGAAGCACTCTCAGACTGTAGGATGACGTACTTCATCTCGAAAATAACGCCGACAGCATTTATAAGACTTGAAAGCGTGAGCTTACGCCAATAACGGGTTATTTTCGCGAAAATGGTGGGGAATGTTTTCATCACCAAACCAGTACTTATTCGATGTACTCCAATTTTCCCATTAACGCTGCTTATTTAGAGTTGATGTGCTGTAGGTACTTTGCCTGAAGTTCCGATTTTGAAATCTCGAAAAATATTCAAAAATCAAGGATTCGCGCCAAAGGGACGGTTTTGTTCCTTGAACGACCTTGAAGGCGAATACCGTGAAACGGATAATCGCCAGGGAAATCCTAATCGACGGGTGATCAATTGGAGCTAACGGGAAACGTTTTGCAGCTTTTTTCGAGGCTATCGTGCAGCCCGATCGTTACTCACAGTCGAAAAAATTTGTACGTTCGCATATGATAATTCATTCGCGCCGAATGTGGGGTGAAAGGGGCAATAATCTTCAAAAATGTTTAACTGACTGAGATCCGCACCAAAACGACTGTTTTTCTTTTGAAGCTATCTTGATACCCAATGACTACCAAACTTGCTGTATCGAGTGTCCGTGAGTGGTAGACGTTCGTGGAATGAGCCTAAAGTTTGTCATTGCCTACCAGAGAACCGTCACAACACGGCACCGACAGTTGAGTCAAAGGTGTCGGTTACGACTGCGAGAGATTTGTTTGGAGCAGAATAAGGAGAAAGAGCTAAGTCGGCTACCGCATCCTTGGGCGTAATGTGTGTAGTGCGTGAAGTCTTTGCGGAGTGAAATTCACCTTCAATTCCGCGAAGACAAGTCATTAGCTGCACTGTGCCCACTCACTCGTGTATGAACCGCTCAAAATAGTTCAGCGGATCAATAAAATGACGAAGTTGCTTAGGGGAATCCGACTTGACGTATTCATGGTATTCATTCGGGAGTGCGGCGATTCCATTTTCTGAGATCTGGGGATCATAAAACTCTATTATGGTTTCATCTAGTTCGGACTCGGTGGAGTTAACTGTGACACTACATTGAATCAGACGCTGCAGTAACATTCTTTTTGTGAAGAACTAGCCGCCAGAATATCATTTAGATATGGGTAAACAGAGTCCAAACCACGTATCACGTCATGAATGAGGTGTTGAAAAACTCAAGCTGCCTTGCCGAAGCCAATTGAGGAAGTTTGAAACGACTAAAAGGGGTGATAATTGTGGTTTTGCGTTCATCTTCTATGGTTGCCGGGATCTGGTGGGGAGCGCGCAGCTAAATCCTGTGAGTGCTGGGTTGGGTACTTGTCAGGGACGGTTGCCCTGTTGAACTCAAAGTAATCACCATTCACCTGATTTTCCAGGGAACACGTGCGACGGAGAGGCCCATGGGCCCATGGAAGGGCGTTTTATTCCGGGCTCGGGCATGTGTTCAAACCCTGCACTGTCGAGTTCTAGTCTGCCGGTAGCCAACCGGCAAAGCTTTGCTGGGAGTGGAGGCTCCTTAGTTTGGGTGCGGTGCGTGCCATTATATGTCACTTTTGGAATGCCCCACGGCGCGCGACAGGGCTGTGGGAACTCAAAAAAAGATTCACAAATTGCCCAGGCGCTCCAGGTGAGATATTTATGGGTATTACGGTCAGAACCGTTGCATATGTACCGGGTATGTTTAGCCCATTGCTTAAATCGTCTGATGCGGATCTGAAGATCGAAATGTCAGAAAAATTGAGGCCAATTATGGCGAACGATACCTCAGCAGTTGTAAACAACCAGCGGAGTGCCCGTCCAAGTCCCAAATCCGTGGTTCAGTGATGCCTGCAAGTTATTACAAGAGCGTCATCTCCAGCAACGGTTTGTCAGCTGCAGAGGTTTAGAATCTCTTTTTGCAGATGGAAATACGCTCAACTGCGCCCCGGTAATAACCAGGAAGGTGTTTCTGGCTTCTATGTCCCGATCGGAAATAAGAGGATAGATTAAGTCTGCGCCCATGATATTGTTTGCGGTTCATGATAGGCTGCTGAGTCCACATCGATTTGGTGATGCGTATGTTCGGGGTTTGATGCATTGCTTGGCTCGGTTGTCAGGATGTTCACGGTCCCAACACAACGGTTTTTGACGGAGGTAGTTGTCGCTTGGGTGATACACTGGGTTGACAACCTCATGAACGGCTTTGAAAAAATTCGTCCAAACCAAGTCGAAAAGCTGTCAGTTCAACTCTTACGGCCTCGATCTCCTATGGACCACGTCTTGAAGTAACCAAATTGTCGGGACGGCGAGTGCCTATTATGTGACGTTGAATACGATGTGGTGCACTCAACTAATCAAGTGGTGGTTGAAAACGCTGCACTACGTGATCACTGACTTTCGTTTTCTCGGCGAAATTTTGTGGATAGACAACGAAAATTAATACCTGCGTCGCCTCCAGCGATCATTTAAGCCAGAATTCCCGGGAAGAAAGACTCTTCAACGTGCGAGTTCTCGATGGGCGGTTGTATCGGTGCTGAGAGGTTCGCAGGATGTTTGTCGCCTAGCTTCGGGTCGTCAAAATTTGTCACAATCGGGTCTTTTTAGATGGTACGACCTGACTGACTGCCCCTTTTAAGGTTTCGTACTCATGCTCTGCAGGGTGGTAGACCAAGACATCGCGCTGCCGTATGGTAGCCATACCCGTAGGCCTGATTAACAACCAACGAACCAGGTTCGATTGGACAAAATTTCGTTGCTGGAAAATGTTGACTTCAAATAACCAAGCTAAGGAAGCTGATCCATTTCCAAAGGCGAAGGGGCCACTCGAGCATTATTGCCGGGAAGGGGGCTGTCCACGTGCCCAGATAAAATTTTAGATATTGGGCAGCAAACACACGGTTATAGGCTACCGGTAACTAGTGGAACCGAATTGATAAAATGTAGAAATAATTATGCCTTCAGCGCACACGCGGACAGAGGAAGACAACTGTTTACACGTATGCCGAGCAACATAAGTGTACAAATATGCGAAGGTACGGACTCGTTCAGACGCAAATAACGACTGCAGCGGAACGTTTGAAATTTAAGCATTAACCAGCTGTTAAAACAGCCTAATGGAATAGCACGTAACCAACCCTCACCATCGAAAACCGAATGACAGTGAAAACCATGACGGAGCGAGTTGACTTCTGTTTCTAGGGGCCGACCCTGGAAAATAGTGTACAACCGAAACATGTCAAGTCACGGGGCATGCAGCGAGTTGTTTTAGCCTGTTGATGGATATCACAAACAAACAACCTGACCACGGCGGAAATGTATAATGGGATGCGACTGTCAACAATGTCATATATTACAACCGCTGCAGATTCCCTAAAGGTGCGCAAAGTACCGAGGGAGGAAATGAGTCCGGAAGTCCAAGAGGAGTTCCCCCAGGAATGACGGCAAAGGACGTGGACACCAATTGACCTTGGGTAAGCAAACTGCACGGAAGGTCCCTGTAGTCTGCCGCCTTGCTAATATAACAGGCAACTGTTGATGTGTGTAGTGGAACAGGAGTTTGAACTACAACAATTCTCAATATAAAAATAACAAGTGATGTCAAGGACTGGACTCACCAAAGATTGACAATGTTCGTGAGGTGTCCAATGACACTGAAAAGCATTCGGATTGTAACAAGCGTAGCTGAGGATGCGAAGTAACAGGGCCGAAAGTTAATCCAACAAATAGAATGTCTTAAACTGGATGACAACCACTGGCGTCGTAGGAAGAACCAGGAAGCAGGTCTAGAACAGTTTATTCGAAAATGTGTTGTGCTGTTGTTTTTACTCAAATCAAACAAAATTGTGCAATGTGGTTTGATGCAGCAGTTACGCAATGTTAACAAAATTAACCACTAAATAATGAACACTCTACATACGTTTCCCTGTTATGTGATGGGAAAGGAACCGGACGACATATCCAAAATGGAATCAAACAACCTGTTGGAAAGTCTGTGGCGATAAGAAAGGTCCTATCCTGATGCTTCCATGGGGTGCTGAAGTGACAGGGACGCTATGAGAATATGTACCCTACACCATCTAAGAAGGACCGCTCAATACCGAATTGCTGAAACCATTGAAAACATTGAAAATCACAGTATTTCCTGATGACACCAGGGCCCAACTAAAACTGTGAAGTGGTGTGTAAGGCGGTTGCATAAGTAATAAGAAACACAGTGTTTCTGTTTTCCTTATTCACGATAGTTTTCCTGCACCAACAGTATGTAGCCCACAACCGACGCGGGTAGTTCAATTTTTCGAAGTGACTTGTTGGGCGTGGTTGCTGCTCGTCGGGTGCATCAATGGATCATACCGTAGATCAGTCGATGATTGATAGCGAACGGGAATACTTGGAATTCTTAGATGAAACAGTGCGGCTCTTTTTAACCTTTAGATTTATTAACATTTCTTAGGAAGAGTACAAGGATCGTATAAACTCTCTTATTACACGTGAAGTTGTGCGCCTTATCATCAACATCAACGACTTACGCCGTGAAAACCCAGCCCGGTGCAAACGGTAGCATTGTAACTTACTAATTGAATGTCGTAGGCTGTTGACCAACTCGTTTGCTGAACTGGCTGCTTGTCAGAAAGCCCTGAAAAAATGTATCCAAAACGTGAATCCAGACTATGCGAAACAGAAATATGACTTTTTTGTTGGATTTGAGGGCAGGTAACTTTTTGACATAAAAGGCTATTTCTTAGCTTCGGTTCGAAACATGTAAGTCCGAGAACTCTAAGTTCCAAAATGCTGGGTTCGATGGTCTGTCTGGAAGGTATTGTAACCAAAGGTAAATTACTTAACGGTAACTAAATCCGTTTTAGCATCTCTTATAAGACCCAAGGTCGTATGTAGCGTCCATTATTGCCCTGTGACGAAAAAGTCCATAGAGAAGCGTTACGCGGACTTGACTAGCCTTGAAGCCTATCCATCTACCGGTGCATATCCGACACGCGATGAGGATGGCAACTTACTTGAGACTGAATATGGTCTGTCTGTTTTTCAAGATCACCAGTCGCTTACAATACAGGAGATGCCGGAAACAGCACCTGCTGGCCAGTTACCTCGATCTGTGGACGTTATCCTTGATAACGACTTGGTTGATGCTGTACAGGTAAATGCTTCTTACGTTTTGAATAACATTGTCAGCCAGGTGATCGTGTCCAGGTAGTTGGTCAATATCGTTGTCTCCCCGGTAAAAAATATGGATTCACTTCTGCAAGTTTTCGGACTGTTTTAATCGCAAACAATGTGCAGTCACTAAGCAAGGATTCCGGTCCGAGCTTTTCGGATAAGGACATCAGTATGATGCGCTTAATATCGAAACGCAACGTGAGTTTTATTTTGCCTGTGGTTTATTTGCAGTGCTCATGCACTCGAGATAGCCTATCCAGTATCGTCGTCTGGCAGTGGTGTGGTCACGGATTCACGTCCCCGTCTGCCGTTCCATTTCACCCGCAGTTTTTATGATAATTGCGAGTTTTTTTTTCTAAAACCATGACGGTTGACAAACGCAGGCGCTGTTGACGTCTGAACACTGACAAATAAGCCAGCAGGCTGCACTATCGCGTACTACTTCCATTCTGGAGTTTTAGCTGTCCTATCCCCTCTGATGCATATCTAAGATTCTGGAACTGTTAACTCGATTTCGGTCCAGTTTCTCCTCAGGATTTCTGGTGACGTCGAACTTGGTTGATCATGCTAAAGCTGTAAATCTGAGCTGTGCTTGTTTCATCGGATCCCGGTGAACAATCACTTGAGTGCTATCAAGTTAAAGTCTGTTGGCACCTACCAGAATGGTGTTGGGTTTATGTCGGCGTACATTCCTAGGGACATTTGTCAAAGCACTGCCAAAAATTCGTTTGGTGATGTTACCATCATTTCTCTGATGCAGACCAAGCACGCTCATATCGTTCTACTAGCGGGCGACTAAAATAACTAACTTGGTTGTCTTGCTCTGAAAAAGAAGTTGCCGGCAGGTGTATTTTGTATCCAAACCCAATTTACTGAGCGCTGAGAGGCTGCCACGAATTTGTACGTCCCACAGCCTCAGTGTTTTGACTGACGCCTACGAACATAGACTCTTAGTACTTCGCAGTCCATGTGGTGGTTAGCTACAATTGGCACCACTATTAAAGATTCGTCCATTTTCGATCGATCCCTTGGGTTTGTTTCCGTTTGTCGTTCATTCGGACCATACGCCTGTATACACAAGATTATTTACCGACCTTCATCAATGACGATGTGTGCAGCTTTCTGTAAGCTGGCATTGAGGAACAGATTGCCCAGAGTGAATGCACTTGACAAATGCCGAGAAGACATCGTAGCAAATATGGTAGTGTTGCAGAGAAGTATACCTTAAAGAATCGGTGCGATCAAATTTCTGTCGCGGTACAACCTTAAACGCAACTGATTAATTTTATCTGACTCTGAATATGACCGTTGAAGACTCAAGCGTAAACTAGCTAAAAGCCTTTGCGAAGACTGTGGGTGTTAAGCTGTTGGACGATCGACATGTGCGAGACTAAATTCTCATCTGGAACCACCAAAATGCTGTCTTCTCTTATTCATAGTTGTGTTGGCCATCGAACTACCGTAAAAAGGGATGGTAGACATCGCCAGATAGTTGCGTCTGCATGACTTGTGGGCTAAACTTGTTGGGGAATAGTTCGGTGATTAACTGTAATTCAGGCGGCCCCTGTCGTATGCAGAAGCGGTTCTGGAGCTCAATTTGTTGATGTATGTCAGATATCTGAGTCCAGATTTCTTCCCTCCTCTTTCTAATGAATAATGAAGTGGTTAATATATAAGCTGACGACTTCTTCGGAAAGTTGTGAAAAACGAAGGTTTACCTCGTGGTTTATTTCCCAGAAAGTGACCCCAAGTCTGTGATAGCCGCAGATGCACTCGTCCAGACTGTCTAATAATCCTATATTGTGTCGCGTCACCAACTCAGCAGAAGGCTAGATGTGTGAAAGCAGTTAGGAGTCCATCCCAGTCAGTGGCACACTGACCATGTTTCTACCCAACGACGGGTCTTGTAGCCTTGACTCTCTAACAAGCAACTAGCGATCGGAGTCTCTTTAGACCTGAAAGCAGTCTCTGCTTTGGCTGCTTGTGCTGTTCACTTCCGTTCGGGAATTCCTGAGAACTATGTCGTCTTGTGCTTGCTATGCAAGCAAGGCAAGAGATCACGGACAACTTCCTTGGGTGTTCCACAAGAGTGGCCGACATCTTTTCCCTGTCAGTTTTTCATAAACGAAATTCCAGAAGATACAGTCAAGTCTAACGACATTGGTACTGACCGTATTTATGGTTAATCGTCATGATCTTGTACACAGTGTTGTCCTTAGTTCCCCCTGTCAAAAGTATGCCGACCATACAGGCCAATAGATAAAAGTCAGACGAACCATCGTCTCTTGGTCCTCCGGATTGGGTGTTGAAAGAAGGTTGACATTTTTTCCGCAAAAAGTGCTCGTTCTGGTACAATGTCGCCTACCGTTACAGTGTTTGGTTGAAAATCCTAATCGTCCTTCTGTTCAGGCCTGGGCGTCCTGATAGTATCTCAGCCTACATATAACTGTTTATTCACAACGCAACTTCATACTGCGTCGGCTGTCTCACAGTATATACCGGATCACCCTATCTACTGCATGCAGCAAGGTGTATAGGCGAATATTTACTGTTTTTAACCTCTCTCTCACTGTCCTGTCAGCTTTAACTTTCAGGCTCCTTCCGATAACCATTTCAAACATAACGTATAGTGATATGGCTAATCATAATGTTGTGCCGACAAGTTCCACTTCTCACCACCTAACCTTTGGCTTCCCTTGTCCCTTGCTTAAGCCTAGAATGCGAATTAATATTGGAAGCTTTCAGCGTTCGCACTCCGAAACAAGTAGGTTAACAAACCACTCTTGCACGAACGTTAGACTCGTTGAATGGTGATGTCTGTTGCGTCTCATTAACTGAAATTCAAGACTGTAGTCGGCATATCGAGCTGACAACATCTGTTCTGTCTACTCGATATTAGCTGTACACTTTAAATGACTTCACGGTCACCGTTGCCGGAATAGTTATCCGCAGCCACATTGGTGGATCGGATTCCCGTTAACAGTTGACAGTACAGTCCATTTAGTGGTTTCTGATAGGCCTAGCTCCATACGCGATATCATCAGAAATCTTTCCCTCATATCTGCCTATGTTCCAACTGATCACAGTGACGTCGATGTAAATGCGCCTTTTACTGGGATCTGGCTGCTGTTCTTCAGTGGACACGTGGTTCCGATGTAGTCATTCTAACGGAGATATGAACGTCCGGATCTGTCGCCTTGGTGAGACCGGGGCTCGTTTAGATGGCAGGTCTGGGTTGACATCACATTGTTCGAATAACGGCAGGTGGCTGTTGCAATTGTGCACCCATTACAGACTATTTCTGACCAGCACAAGTTTTAGACATCGTGTGCGTCATTGTTATACTGTCGTTTGCCGAGTCAGACGTGGTCTCAGGTAGACCATGTTGCTGTCGTTCCTACTAAAACACATACTTGGATTCTGATCTTATGTTAGTACCTTGCTGTTTTGTTTTTACTTACGTTGGGAAACTAATCCACTGACTGCAACAGCTGGCTGTTGAAAAACTGACCCTATAGTTGATAGAGCATAAGTACCAAACTAGCCTAGAATGCAAGCTCAGCAATTCTAACCCCGAAGATCCTAATAGCTGCTGGATCGAACTCTCACAGGCCATTTATTAAGCAAGTACTGTAACATGCGGCACGGTTGTTCGTAGGTTAAACATATATTGAATTTCAGAGAAATCCACAGTTGTTGGATGTCAGACAGAACATTCCTCCTGACCGTTCATGTAACAAGTTTATGAGGGATATCGATGGGAAGCTGAAGCTTAGCCTAATCGCCGATTGTGGGGCTTGGCTAATAGAAAAAGTTGCAGGAATGGAAAACGCTTTTGCTTCAAAGAACACTGGTAAACTCTTGGTCCATGATATCCATCTATCAGCGAGGCAGGCAGACGACACATCCATCCATAATAAGTGCAGAAGGTTAGAGCGTTTGGCAAAACACTTTGAAGGTCATTTTAACTAGTCTCGTGTTTCCACTGTGTTATCGCCGCATGCTTTCAGTATTGCATCCGGGTCGATATATTTAGAACTACCCACGAAGACTGAGGTCAGTTATTGCATTTCTGTTTTCAAACACAACAGGACTGCTAACCCAAATGATTTCGTGTCATCAGTTTTAAAAGAAGGTAGGGAGGCATTAATGTGGGCTTTGATTTAGTCGTTCCAAGTGTGTAGACGTAGAAGTTCCCTCTCCCTTGGGTTCACTCGATAGTAGTTCTTATACTTAGGAAAGGAGTCCATGGTTCTTGAGAAATCATAGGAGGAGTAGCTTGATCCCAGCCGTTATTAAAGTTCTGACATCCATTGTAATCAGTCGGCCCAGTACATCCCAGGAAACGGATACTAAGGGGGGACAGATAGGGTTTCGTCCTAGCAAGAGGATGTGTTGCTCAAATGTTCTCTCCACTGAATGCTGGAGAAATATCACACGTACAGCCGGCCAACAGTTGCCGTATTTCTCGACTGTAAACATGAGTTTGATTCAGTGGCATTGCTCTTCATTTTTTGAGTCGTTTTAAATGCAGAGGTGTGAATAAATTGCCGACGTTTTAATACTATACTTCTGCTCAGGTTAAGATGGACGATGAACTGTCTGGTAGTTACAGCCCGTAGAACGGCGTACGTCCAGCTCCACCGTTTTCGTTCGCTTTTATTACAGACAAAATAATAAAGGATTGTCTACGGTACTCATAACATGTCAACGTTAACCTCCTACTTGGTGGAAAACTGATTGACCTTGATTACGCTGAAGACAAGTTGTTATTTGACAGTTTTCAAGCAGTTCGGACAATGCTAGACGCTATTTTCTGCTGTGGTAAGTACTTCAGAATGCGTTTTGCAGCCCGAAACTGTAAAGTGTTTCTGCAAGACTTGTGGTTGGATAGATTTAATGTTAGGCAATGAAGTTACGGAGGTTGTTGACGGGCCTGTGTACTCAAGAAGCTGTGTAAGCAGTGATAACGGTGCAAGGAATGAGACAGAAGCGCGTATGTCTAAAACTAGACGGTATTCACTAATTTACGGCACTTCTGGTGACCAAGAGGCGCTTGTTCGAGGCTTAAGGGTTGTGGATATAAGGCGACAATAAGAGCCCTGTTACTTTACGGATCCGAAACTTGGCCGCTCATAACAGAGTACGTGAACCGTCTTCAGTTATTTGACCGCTGATGTTTGCGTTCAGCCGCTCGCGTCGGGTGGCACCAACGAGTAAGCAACGACAAGATTAGGGAACGAGTCTTCGGTAGTGACTGCCAAGCGAATTCTTTTGTTCAGTCCTGACGTTCACACATACTTAAGTGGCTAGGCCATGTACTGAGGATGCCAGTTGGTCATCTGCCACATCGAGCACTTTTTCGATGCGGCGGCCGACTAGCGTAAGGTGCGAGATGGACAGCTGATAACCTGGCGTACAGAAATGAAGTTGTTCACCAAGAGATTAACCACTGTAGGTCAGATTCGTCTTCCGCGCCGGGAATCTCGCGACTCATATAGTCGGTGTCTGGAGACGTTAAATGATTTGGCGGCTAGTCGAGCTCAGTGGCGTGAATGTTGTTGTCTAGCCAAGTTAATGGCATGGGGCAGTTAAAGCCGTGAGGAAGGCCGTCTTGCTGACGATGCCCTCTTTTCACTTATAGCTCGGTTATTTGTGTGCCAAGTATAGACGCTTTGATGTGTGTTGGAGGGTAGACACATTTGCCTAGTAGATAAGTTCCGTCTCTTTTTGCCTTTTATTGGATGGGGCATGGTTTTCTCATAGCTATGTGGCACTTAAGCGTAGGCGAGGACCATTAACGTATTGCTGTTTTTAAATGTTTGTATGTAACAATGGTTGGCTTTCAGTCACTGTCCCACTGATTTGCAAATCGTTTTCGTCCATGAAACCAAGTTTCACTCGTCTTTCGTTTGGTGGAAAATCTATCGTGAAGGCGCACTCTGTTAGACAAATATCCTACTTTTACTTTTTCCATCTGAGCTCGTTAATGCATGTTGGTTCCCAACGATGTGCTGCCTTTCAATTGTTGAGATGGTTAACAACCATCATTCACTGTCGGTCGCGGGCGACGGTAGCCAAGTACTGGGACGTTGGAATCGAGCAATTTAGCCTTAAATGCGCTTGCCGTCCTGTGGCAGCGAGCACAGTTGTGTTTACAGCGACATGCTGGCACCGTTCGCAGAAGTGCTTGCTTTGAGTAAGTCCTTTCGGTCAGAATTCCCATGATGCGGCTTGAACTCTGCTTTTTGTTTGGTGTTCATTTGTTAGACCTCCGGTGCATAGTGTATCCGTCCGTGCCCCTGTAATTTTTGTAATCCCGCTAAGTGTTCCTTATTATCCTAGTTATTTTATGTTAGCTGATTTGTAACATGAGGTTTCACTCTCGGTTCTCCAATGGAAAATCCACGGGTGCCTGGAACTGGACAATTAGGCTTTTTTGTATGGTAAGCTGGCACCCAATATTGTTTAGAAATGTGATGGCGCAGTGGTGCTGACCCTTCACTCTCGTTTGATGATTTACCGTGAACGTATCCCGGATTGCATTCGAAAAGTTCAACTACTTGACTGTATTTGGAGGATCCGATGTTTCTTTTCATGAGGACGGATCCAGGTGTACTGGTTGTACTGAGACACTCGTTCATGTGGCTTGGGGTTTGCAGTCACATACGAAAGACGTCGGATAAGACGTTACTATAAAACAGACAAAGAGAGTTGTGCCAACTAAAAGAGTTACCATTTGCCTCCATGCATCTGCCAAAAGGTTGGGTCGGATAGCTGCTTTGTGCAGTCCTGTGTGGACTGCAGAAATTTTGAAAAGCAAATTTTTAATTTTTTGCAAATTGTTCGTTCAAAAGCGCTTTCCTCAGTAAAGATGTTCGCTAAAATTAAGTACATTTGCTTGTTCTGTTGCATCTATAAAATGCTGCACAATATCTTCGATATATCGTAGATAAAACGTGAAGTTCATAGTTTTCCATTGTCATTCATCCACTTCTACTTAGTTTTACTTTCGTCGGGCATTTTACTACCGGATAGTTTGTCGGACAGTGATTAAAAATTTCACGACAGAACAACAAGTGTTCCAGCATAATTCAATTTATGCGATTCTTCTAAGTGTCCGGAAGAGTGGCTGCGTAATGTGCGTCGTCGCAATTTAAACGTAACACCAAATTAGGGGAGTTTTTATTGGTTACAAATTACATGGTAGAGTAGGGCAATTTGCTGCTGCGAAACGCTGTACTTCATTGTTCTTTGCTGTGTACAGCAGTCCGCAAAACCAACGAGCATTACTTTCAAAATAAATAAAAAGTAACTACTTATAAGATTACTTTTGGTTCTCAGCTTGCGAAATCTCCACATGTAACAGCCTGTTTTCCGAGAGGTGCGTAGCAGACTTAATTGTATGTGTACCACGTTTCGTCCGGTTTTTTCTTTCTCTTCTGAACAAACGTTTGCTCTTTTTTTCGTTGCATAGGATGTTGTTCCGTTACTCACTCGCTCTATTGCTCCGTCAATTCATGGTCACGACCAGATCAAATTTGCCATACTTTTGCTCCTTCTGGGCGGCGTTGAGCGCCAGCTTTCTAATGGTTCGCGAATAAGAGGAGACATTAATCTGCTGCTCATGGGCGACCCGTCTGTCGCCAAATCCCAGTTTCTCAGATTTGTTCTTCATGTTGCCCATCGAGCCATTGCTACTACTGGTCGCGGATCATCCGGCGTCGGTTTGACCGCGGCTGTCACGACAGATTTTGAAACAGGTGCGTGTGCCGTTAGCCATTTTTCTGTTGTATCATTTAATGAGTTTGCCTGTGTCATGTGCTGTTTATTAGATTCGTCTGTGAGCTTGAATTAGTTACATATCCCTACGTTTATTTTAAGTTTTCAAGATCTTAATTCAGTTAGTAAGTCCGAGCATCTTTAACTGAACCATACTTGAATCACTTTTAGTTTTGTTTTGCAATTATCGCCTTACCCCTGTTTGTTTGCAAGATGTAGGCGTCTCAATATGGAGTTTTTGAGTCTGGATGAAGTCTTTGGCGGTTAGGTTTCATACTTTCTTTTCGATTAACGCTTCTCCTTCTCTACGTGGCAGTTAGACGTCAGCATGAAACACGGATGTCCGTGCTCTCTTTGTTGATGGGGTTGGTGATGCTTTTCTTAACGAATCATCCGATTCTATTTTTCCTTCGGAAAATCAATCATTTTCATCTTCTCGAACTGTGCTTTCTATCACGCGCTGCACCGACTCTTCCGCCAAGAGTAGTACTGTCGCTTGCTTTATAAAACTCCAAATCTCTTCACAGTGCGTTAGTTACAGGTCACCCTATCAATTCAGTGAAATGTCAGGTACTATGCCGTGTAAAAAATCAGTAAATACCTTCACGCTTGTCTTGCCTAAGTGGAACTACATGTCGAGTATATTCTCTGTACTGCGCTTTGTGCCATCCTCCGGTCCCAGATATATTATTCGTTCTGCCGTTTATTTGGGTACTCTTACTGGTTGTCCGTACAAGTGTAACAGCTATATGATGTTTACAATATCGTTGGCTAGCCTGTCCATCGGCCGCGCACATATATAATCGTAGAAATTCGAGCCTTCGCAAGAAATTTAAAGATTCCATTCTGGCTTTGTTTTTCACAAAAGTTTTCCAAGCTCGTCTGTGCTATACCCCAAGGTCGTCTTTGCTAATCTCTTCAAGTATCTTGACAGGTATATCAACGTTTCTCATTCAGCCGATAACTTTGCGAATAGAAATGAAAGCGGCTACTAATAACTCAGAAATTGTAGATGGAGTTCGTCTTCCGGGCTGATAAATTAGTGCCTAACCTAGACTCTAGCTGGAAATCTGGGAAATAGCGGCCAGTCACGTTCAGTTGCATAGCTGCTCATTATTTGACTTAATTGTCCGTCACATAAGAGCAACTACTGAAGCGGGACGGTTAAAAGGGCTGCATTATTCTCACCTGAAGCCTACTTATTTGAGGTTTGTAGATTGAGTATCATCTTCCTTCCACCTGTCTGTTGGTGCAATTTTTCGCTGTTTTATGGCAACTGAGCACAAGTATCAAGTTTGGATGGATTGTCGTTTATGAAGAGGAGCGCGCTTTCAGTCCTACAGTTGTTCGTTTGAACCGCTTACACAAACGGGTATTTGCGTTTGTTTTAGAAACTGCTTTGTGTCATTGTTGTTTCCGTAAAATGATGAAGCCAGATTCTCCCATGCATTTGTCTATTCGGTTAGCCGTCAGCGATAATGTCGACAAAGAAACCCACTGTGTTTTATTTATGTTGCAGAATTGTCCCATATTACTGCGACTTTTAACCTCACTCTGTCTCCTAGGAAGTATGTTTCTGGGCCAAGAATGTACTATGAGAGTTGTTTGTTGCTGATGGAGAACATCGCTTTTATCGTTGGTGATTGCTAATTGTGTCATGTTGATCTCGATATTTTGCGACTTCACATGCTGCTGAATGGTTTCTAAAACCTGTCAGCACAATTTTAGTCATGGTGGCGAACATCTTGTGGTGGTCAAGCAACAACGTGGTCACGAAAGATGAAGACCCTGACTGCTCCACTGAACAAAGTGAGTAGGTGTCGTCTGCCTGGCTGGGGTCCTTGTGATCATTCAAACCGCTGGTTAGAAATGCTATCCGAGATGGCGGTGTGTCACAGTCCATGGCGTATCTGCATCCACTTAGTCTTCTTTTATTACTTTTCAACCTTCCTAGTAGCGTTTTCTTCCAGGATATTCCACGTCACTTTTGAGGTGAGCGGCAGCCCGAGCCACAGTACCTTTTGGTCACGCTCATAACTGCTATTATTATGATGATGTGGTTTATCAGTTAGAAACTCATTTCATCTATGTGTCTTCTGATACTTTTTGCATTGCTTTCAGGTTTTCTATATATTGTTTGTATGTAACGAAACAGTACGAACTTAATCAATTTGTTTATCAGGTGAACGAAATCTAGAGGCTGGCGCGATGGTGCTTGCTGATCGGGGTATTGTTTGCATTGATGAATTCGACAAAATGTCCGATATTGATCGAACTGCAATACACGAGGTGATGGAACAAGGACGCGTGACAATTGCAAAGGCCGGCATCCAAGCCAAGCTGAATGCTCGATGCTCCGTCATGGCTGCCGCTAATCCAGTGTATGGTAAATACGATCAGTATAAAACGCCTATGGAGAACATTGGGCTTCAGGTCAGCTTTATATATTTATTCCACTTCCATGTCCTTTTCTATTGATTGTTGGTTTCTTTGTTCAACTTTGTAATTGTCATCGGGATGTGTACATGGATCGTTAGAGTCGAATTCGATGACCTAATGTTTGGTTACGGGTTCGTGTTCTGGTTACCTCGATTTTCAGCCTGATAGTAATCAACCTACGCAGCTGTTATATTGCAGAACATTAAATACTGAGAAGTAACAGGTGGAAATATGGCGTGATTCACATGGGCTGGTTTGCGTGAGTACACTTCATTTTCCTGGTTTGCTCTTCGATATTGAGTTGTGGTAAGTATATCGTAGTTTTGTTTCTTTCCGTTGAAGCACCAATTTCAGAATAATTCCGTGAACTCGAGTCGAAACATTCGTGAATGTGCCCGGTAGCTACGGATTTGTACGTAACAGATTAATATGCACTAAATATGCATGTCTCCATGATCTCGGTGTCCCTCAGCAAAATTTACACGCTGCTCAAAAGTCTGAGGTTGATTCGAAGACTACTGCGATAACTGTTACAAGCCAGAAAGATGCAGATAATTTTCTGAACCGTTTCTAATTTAGGCTGTGTTGGTGATGGATTCTAGTGTGGTCCATGTTCGGATGACTTATTACAATATGGTGTGGAAAATGGCCAAACCAGATAGTACCGCCGAACAAATTTGTGAAAGACAATTATACTACTGATAGCCCTATACAAATTAAATAACCCGTCATAAATGATCAATCGGCTGCAGACGAATAATAAGGTTAAAAACAGTGTAACATAAGTGGTTGTTTACCGAAACTGAAGCCGGCGACGTCTCAAGACATGTTTTAAATCTAACATGCAAATGAGTGGATTGGGACCAAATTGACAAATCGGGATGTTGTATAGACAAAACGGAGAGGAAGGACGTGCATCAGAAAAGGAGAGATGGTTGGCAGTCCCCTGCACAAGGTCGGACCGGGTCGAATGACCCCCTCTCCGAGGCATAATACGCCCTCTACTTCTGGGCGGCCTTTTTTCCAAATCACTCGATCGATCCTTTGATGTACACGGCCCACGCC